>JAVQJF010112017.1:0-30463 GCA_036023855.1 Gadopsis marmoratus
CCCCCCCCCCCCCCCCCCCCCCCCCCCCCCCCCCCCCCCCCCCCCCCCCCCCCACGGCATGAAAGGCTTCTTTGTATGTTGTGTAGATATTCCAAAATAATCTCAAACAAGATTGGAACCATTAGACGTTGTTTGCCATGGAAATTAATCAGGTTTTGTTTATCGAAACAACATCTTAATGTCTTATTCTCTTTGAAATAATGAACTGCAACAAGATGAAAACAAGTTCATTTCTAATCTATTCCTCGTTTTGCATTGCCCTATTACCCTGGAGTATTAGCAAGTTTTTTGTTCTTGTAATTCCAGAAAACAACAAAACAGTTTTTATTTCTTATCTTTTTGTTAGTCTGTGTTACCTGTGATATATATGATAACAGGTCAAGTCAGATACTGAATTATGTTGTCACAAAATATCATATAACTGTGTTTCAGTATGTCACTTTTGTGGCTTTTCACAATGACCTTGCAACGTTGTAAATCACACCTTGACAGCACCAAATGACGTTTTGCCAGCAAAACAGTATAACTCGCAGAACATGCAGGAAAATATATATATGTGTCATTTCTTTTCATTTCACACATTTCATTATGCAGCTGCAGAAATAGGCTGCATTCCTACAATATCTCAGGTGACCTAGGTAATTCATTGTTTTAAGAAAACGTGGCCTGTGTGCAGAGGGAGTTGTGTCAGCACTTTGTCTGGGTGCTTTGCCAAACTGTTGAGCTGCAATGACATGACTGATGTAAAAAAAACAAGCTCTCTACCCAAATTGGACAATGTCCCTTCATAAATGACTACTTGGCATTACCAGTTAAATTGTATTTGTAGGTATATGCCTGTCCATTCACCTTTCATGAACCTTCTTCATTGTTTTATGACAGCAGCTTTTGGTGGGCAGGCTTGACTTAAAAAAAAAACCAAACTGTGACATCTCGGCAGTATAAAGGTGTTCTGCTTAAGTGAAAGTTGACTGCTCATATTCACTTATTGTGCTGTCAGACAGAGGTTTGTTTTGTTTCCTTTTTCATGTCAGTGCCTTTGGTTTCCTGCGTGCTTCATCTCTGCACTGTCACCTGGTTGTTGGGGATTTTTAGCCGATATAAATAGCTCCACTTTCTGCAGCTGTGTGTATTGTTAGTCAGTGCTGCTGTCAGAGCCTGTTTACGCCACAAACAGCCTGCTCCTAAGGTCTGCGGTCCTCATACTGTCACATGTGATTGGCCGTCTCCTGCTCGATGGCCCATTCTGCCAACATGCTGCAGTAGGGAGGGAGGAGTTGTGAAGCCCCAGAAGCACCAGCAGTCCCTGCCATCTCTGGGCCTGACTCTGGGCTTTGTGAATAAGCGAAGGTAGAGATTGATAGATGACATGAACAGAATGTTGTAGGGGAGATGGGGGTTTCTGACAGAATATGCTTCAGATTGGAGAGGTCCTGAGAGGGCTAGCTTGACTTCAACCACACATGACTAACTGCCCCGAAGGCAGGTAGAGAAAAGGCCCTGTCATAGTCTATTACTGTATCTCGGCTCTCGAGGCAACATTACAGCTACACAGCAAATGCATCTGCGCCTTCTGTATTGGGACTTTGAAGTATCTGTGTTCGCTGAACTAAAATATGAGTTGTACTGCTTGTTAAATCACATGCAACACGCATTCACTTGTATCCCATGAGTAATCTGTGTGGCTCTGCTCTGCCTTATGAAAATCAATATGGCGTACTCCTGAAGCCACTTGGAGTGAAATGTGTCACATTATCACTCTGAAAAGTTCAATAAAACAATGGTGTCCAAGATGGATGTGCTAATAGTGGGTAGAAAAGGTCAGTTTAGTAAGACTCACACAATTTCCTGTCACTAACCAAAACTATTTTGTGATGAACAGCTGAAATAGAAAAGCATTTTCAGAGGATTTGTTTGTGTGAGCCAATCTGCTTCGAGATATATAATGCTGTGAGCTGCATCAACAGCACTCGGCTGAGCTCCACTGCAACACAACTCTGCTGACAGCAGCGAAGCACTCATCTTGCTGCAAGGTGCACGTGTAATCCTTGTTCGGCAACAGCATTAGTCATATTTTAATCTTTGCTGTATGAATGAGGAAGGAAGTGTTTGCTTGTGTGTTTTCCTAATCTCCCTCCTTGACTCCTACTATAATTGAAAACATTTTTACTTTTGCAAAAAAAAGAAAAAGGTTTTGGCGGAATATGGTGGTACATTATAAAGATGGCCAATATGGCAGGGCTCTCCAGTTATTCTGGCTCTGTGTAGCCTAAAGGTGACTGTGCACTGCTTAGCCTTTAGTTGTTTGGGAGCAGAGAAGATTTGGGAAATATTCCAGGTTCTTCATTATGTAAATCCTTTACTTCTGGATTCCAGCACCGTCCATTGACAGCTACGTGAGTTCACAAAATATGTCACCAGATACATATGGACAAAATCGATCATCCATGACCATTAGATTGTGGTTCACTGTAACTACTAGGCGAATAAATTTGCTTGAAAAATCAAAGACAATTAGATTATAAAACCCCACATGGGCACTATTACAGGGCCAGACATCTGTCTGCCTGAGGGTGTGCCTCAGGTGTAGCTCTTTATGAAAATGAAGACACTTCTGATAGTGATGCTCCAGCTGACTGGTCGCCAATCAGAACTGGTTGATTTAATCTAAATGATGGGACTGAGGGTCTCCCCGAACTCTGATCTGCCGTCTTGTCAAGCAGAACGCGAAGCCGGTGTCAGCATGAAACACTTTGCATCAGTTGGTAGCAGCATGTGTGCTGTGCAGCTTGTCATGAAAAAACTGATGCTCACAGTTACATGCTGCTGCTTGAACCTTAAAATGTAATCACATATAGATTTAATGTACGATTAAAATGAATGGCATTCTATGAATATTTAGAATATCATTCTGATCTAATGAACACTGGCAGTCGCTGAAGTCCAGAAGATGTGAATAAACTCATAATACTTAAAATACAGTTGCTTAATGTCATTATGATATGTAAAGAAAAGGGTTCCAAGTCTACTATAAGCACTCCCAGGCCAGATGAGATATATAATCCCTCCAGCGTGTTCTGGGTCTACCCCGGGGCCTCCTACCATTTGGACGTGCCTGGAAAACCTCTAAAGAGAGGCGTCTTGGTCAGGTTACCAAACCACCTCAACTGGCTGCTTTCGATACGAAGCAGCGGCGGCTCTATTCGCGATCTCATTCTTTTGGTCACTAGTCAAAGCTCATGACCATAGGTGAGGGTTGGAACGTAAATTGACTGGTAAACTGAAAGCTTTGTTTTGAAAATGGAGACCCTGCAAATGTTTGTATGTTATCAGAAGACATCAGAGACATCAAAGTCTCATGGTCTTCATGAGATGTGGTTGAAACCTCTGGAGATAGTAAGAGGACTTTGAGTTAAGATTTATTTTGTCAAACTACTGTTTTTTAGGTCAATAATGCTTTCACACTCAAAGATTTATTTGGATATAAATTTTCAATATATGATTTGTTTTGTAAATTAAATGGTAAATCAGTACTGGCTTATTACATAAGACTTAAAGTTATATTCCTTATCATTTCTGTCATGGTTGATTTGACAACACCTGTGGTTACTAGTGGTAATATCATGCACAAGTAGTTTTCCACACAACAGGAGACCACTGTCTGATTTACTGAAACGACTACTTCTTGTTTTGCAGATACGTTTTGAAAAACTATATATATATTGGGTGACAAAGGATTGCACTGCTCACAATAAAAGCTGCCCCCTTTTTTGCCCGTTAAATGCTTTTATTGTGAACCAGCAGCGGTAGGAAACGTTTGCTATGTATCAGCAGTAAGTTAATACATCTCTAATTTGGCTGTAGGAGAGAGATTCTACAGTCAGACTGAAATACGTCTGGCGAAATTTACTCACGTGGTGTGTGATGGAAACTCCAGCATGCTCATGAGAAGGAACAAAAAGAAGGAAAAGTATTTGATCCTATTTTGTCTGACATCTCTTAATAAATGTATTACACAGGCACCAACCTATGTTGGACATAGAGCCTACAATGACCTCACATGTGGATCAGTGGGTTTTCCTCAACTAGTCAACTGACAAATCTCTTTAAAATTAAATTACAGCTGTGGAGTAATGAGATAGAGCTGAAACTTTTTAAGAGAGTTCAAAGTTGTGTTGTTTTTGTGATCATTATTATTACACCTTCCTGTATTTCTTCATCCAGATGGGTGCACTTCACTGATCCATGAAGTGGTCATTCAAGTGTCACTCCATGAATAGGAGGCTGATCAAGTTGAGGCTGTTGTCATAGCAACTGCCAGGGGAACACAGGTAAGGGCACGGATGATTGCCTGAACTGGAGTGCTTGATGAGAGGTAGGGGCCACTGTACAATCATGGCTCAGTGAGTCAGGTTCCCTGTGACAAAAAAGATAAAAAACATTTGGGATGGTGCAGCAGCAATTCCCAAATGTCTAAAAATCTCTGGTGATTTGTCTGATTGACCAACCAGATCCATCTGTCGTCACACCTTTTGACAGTTCTATCTGAAATGTCACAGGATTTGGACACTGGTGGTTTGATGTGCAGGTCAGTACACTTAGAAACTGTTGAAAACACTGTATGAATATTGCATAGATCCATAGCAGCGGCCTTCTATTTAAGGTCATGATATTTTCTACCTTCCAATACCTATTTTACAGTGTAAGATTTTCTTCCACTCTTGACATTAACCTTGTACAAGGTGTTCTTCTAGACTTTCTGTGAATCATGAGGATGCTGCCTCATGTAAGATTATGGCTCTAATAGTCCTCTACAGATGCCCCATTATTGATTCTCACATAGAGCAAATAGTCAGCTTAATGTACCAAGCCAGTGGAGCAGAACTGACATCATCCAGCCGTGGCCCCCTTTCCCAGAAAGGCACATAGAGATAGATGTTCTTCTAAACAAAACAGCTTATTTTTGTGCCTTACTCACGTCGGATGGATTAATTGTAGTAAATAAAAATGTCTTTCTCCTTTTTATCGATTACCACAAAGTGTATATACAGAAAGTTGCACGTATGAGCATCCGTGAGCGTCAACATTTCCAAATGCCACGATATGGAGCTTTTATCTTTTTGTGCAGGGCCCCGCGTGAAGTCTTGTGACCATGCTGTGGTGTCAGGTGTTGTCTGGGTGAAATCTGTACAATAGGCACTCAAAGTCAAAGGCAGCCTTGTGAGAAAAAAAAAAGATGTCAGTGGATGAAATAAAGAGCAAGACAGCTGCGTTTGTCACAAAGGGTGTGAAAGATTTGGAGTGTCCATGAAAATTAGGTTCTTACACTTTAATATCATCAGCTCATTAAAGCCTCAAAGGAGGTTTCCATCTTAACTCTCTATCTGTATCTGTCTATTTATCTAATGTATCAGTGCATTTTTTTGCACTCAAGTAACCAGACCACTCATAGAAATCAGGTTACGCATGTAATCGCCAGAGAACATGTTTACATGCACTGTAGTTTTGGATGGAATTATTTTAAATACAAGGATGGATTGCAGGAAATTTTCTCTTCTTTCATCCACCCGCTCCGCTGTGACTTCTCATATGCTACAGTATCTTGTCATGCATGAGCACTGTTGTAAAAAGCCAATTAGAAACCTGGTTATCTGTACACAAGTCATGGCCAAGAAATCAGCCTTCTCTGGGAGATATCTAGCAGCTTTACCCTGATTATGTATACCATGTTTCTTGTTTACATCAAAGTTTAAGACGTTTAAGAAGTCAGCTTACTGGAGAAAGCAGACTTGTAACATGGTTACTTAAGTGCATGTAAATGCACTGTATCCATCCATCTAGTCATTGATCTATGTACGTATGGGCATTATATGTCTGGCAAACAAAATTACCTTTCAGCAGTGCACAGTATTCATGTATGTTATTTTGTCCTCCTTGGGAAATGTTTTTCTGCCTATTGCTGCTAACCAGAGAATCTAATTATTGGTCCCCATACTGGGAGGTTTTTCCATTAAACTATTGGCAATACTATCATCCAATTAGTACTTGCATTTAATTATTGATTTCACATGGCAAATACCCTAACCTTCCATTTACATGTAAACAAATATTTCATTGCTGCTGAAGAGTTTCAGATTGTTTAAGTAATATAAATATTAACGTCACAGTTTCTATTTTAAGCACCGATGAGAATGCGCACACAATGAGAAATACACACATCCAGAAGTGGTCATGCATATTCATGTCATCCCACTGGGCATTCATTACTAGTCCTGCTAGAATATGCTTTGTATTATACACAGGAGATGAGACGTGTGTGTTTATGTGTGCATGAGGTACAAATGATGAGATCCCAAATCAGTCCTGTGTGGGTTTAAAACATTGTGGAAATAATCAAAGTTATGTGAAACAGATGTATTCATTTTTTAATTGTTAATATGAACAGCCTCATATGATTATATATTCCTTTATATTTTGAAAATACAAAATTGCTTTCAGGTTTCTGACTGGGCAGTTGGGGGTGTCAGTCTGTGTAGACACGATCACCGTTTCTGGCCAATGTGTGCCATCAACCAGTGAGCTTCAGCGCTGTTTTTCAACTCTTTCTGATGTCCACCCCCACCCATTCAGTCATCCTCAAATTACATTGCCTTTTTTATTCACTTTCCTTGTTGCAGAGAAACTGCAAAATCTGATAAATAAATGTTTTTGGCAGCATCAGAATGCATGTTTCAGCAACAATCTTTGGTGCTTATGTCAGCGGATTAAACTAACTGGACATTTTCAGCATGGGCAACGGAAGTCAACTCTGATTGGCTGGCTTTGGTTGACACTTGTTAAATGGTTTCAGCTCCAGGGACTACATTCGACTCTGCTCAGCTGTTGAATAGTTGCTGTCCTACTGTGTGCTTGGTCCTGGCATGACAATTTCTTCCGCTTTGGAGGGCGTTGGTGCAGTTTAAAAGGATTGAGTGCCTGGGGATGTGTTGCATTTATTGTCCACAGGATAGAAAATAAACTGTGTGATGTCTGTCTGTCCACCTTTTGTTGAGTTGGAAAACTGTCACTGTACAGTGTATTATTTTTGATTCTCTGTGGGCATGCGTTTTGCACTTTGAAGAGGCCTTTGTTAGTTGAGAGAGATTGTTGGACCTGGACAAGGCTGTGCTTGCAGCTCAGCATGGTAGTATCAATACCGACCACCTACTTGTTTTTCAGCATGATTGTGTGACAACTGCAGATTATTTTAGGTGAGAGTCTCTCCTGAATGGTCAAGGGTTCACTCTAGTTCCTGAGTAACTTCGGGTGCCTTCAACCCTGTGTGTTGGCCTAAGCACCAACCGCGATGTGATGGTTGGCCGAACCCCACTTCATGAAAAAGACTAAAATTGTAATTGTAATCCTAGTTCTGTGAGCACTGGCGGTGCCCTCCAACCATTTCACCAAGTTTCTCTTTATAGTGTTAATCCGGTTGGGGATGTATATACAGGTACACAGGAATAGGGTAGGCATCATACCGATTGGTTGATAAAGTCCATGCATACTTCACTGTTGTACAGCACAATGTGGTCAAGTCTGCACAGCCTCCCACGGAACCAGTGCCATGATCACAGAACTGTGATTACAATTTGTAACATTTGTACTATGACTTTAATTTCAATGTCCTGTTCCCAGATATTGGCTCCATTTATTCAGTCTCCCATCCATTTATCTATTTATTTCTCCTCACAGGCTTGTTAATTGGAAAAAACCTTTGCTGATAGTGTGACATGTAATGATTCAATTATTCTATTAGACATATCATGAAACCGCAAAGTCTTGTTTGGAAGCAATTAGACATTGAACATAATGTACGTGTTGTTCTGAGCATGGGATGTCTAAGTATTTATGCAAAAACCAAGGTAAAGCATGCTATTTTTATAATTCTCTAGACTGTTGTAGGTTAGTTGTAGGTTGTTACAAATTTTGGGAATTTTGGAACATCTTATTTGTTCCTTTTAAAAATAGATATTCTTATAGACACGGTTTTCCAGTATATGGAACAATTTCTATCACAACATTTACTTAAACTGCATCTGTCTACCTGAACTGTAGTTGCCGGACTGTGCAGACTAATGGTTTAATGTACGAGAAGAAAGAGGAAAACAAAAAGAGGAGAAAGGGAGGGAAAAACGGGGTCTTTTTGCATGTGAGAGTAGAGGTAGATCTCCTGACTGTTCATTTGCTATCACCTGTAAATCCAGTGTAATGAAAGTGGTAGTCATCCCGTAGTTATGCTAGGAGCTAATGCATCCCGAATGGCCTTCTTCTCTCCAGGCTAACCCGGAGGTGTCAGACTTCATCCACTCCGGTCCTGCCGGAGGGGATATCACCCAGTTTGATAAATGATGAATTCCTGAAGGATCGCCTCCAGTCAGTCAGCAGACAGAAAATAGCTCATAGCTCACATGGTGAATTTTACCCTACCCACACACTCCATTTGACCCTAGGAAAGATGGACAGCCTGCCTTGTTGTAATTTTTCCTCTATCTTTTTTAAACAACACGTTTGACTGTCACTAATGCTAACATTTACCATGTCTACCCACCAAATGGGTACATTTTCAGGGGACAGATTTAATTCCTATAACATATGCGTGAATTGATTGTTAGCTTCAGAATCATTAATTATAGCACAGGACATTTCCTGGGAAGCTACACATTGATTGAGAGCAGATCATTAGTGGCCCTTTGGGTCCTTTTAATATACTCTTTGGACAGTGGGCAATTCAGCATAGACTTGAGTAGGAGGACCCAACCCGCAAATCAACCTTGTTGACCTGTAATTTGCTGTGGGCTGGATATCAGCGGCACTAAAAATAAGGAGACACCCCCCCCCCGCCTTTCTCAACTATTGCTTTTATATTACCTGGTAAGAATTATAGGAAGAGAAGCATTAGCCTTTATAAATGTAGCAAAGTTACAATGCACATTTATGAATGCAATTTAAAATCTGGAGGAATCAACATATAACTGATAATTTCATCTTGATGCTTTGGTATGTTTCTGCAGTTTTCAATTTAAACTAGCAGAGTGAACTACAAGAAACAATACAATCTTGATCTATAGCTCATTACATGCCTGCATTTCTTCAGTAAGTTGTGTTGATCTGTTATGACTGGTGAGTCACTCTGAGGACCATGTTGGCTCAATAGCAATGATCACCAATCCTGAAATCAATTGTGTCCTTATTCCCCCACTTGTAGTATTGGCAGTTTGATAGATCTCATAACTTCAGGGTATTGCAAGTAATTAAAAGGAGTGAAAAGGACCCTGACAATGGCAATGCTTTCCATTTCAGATGACCTCATTTTCAGGGCTCACATTCTGGTGAAAACAGAAAAGGAAAAACACGTGCGGCAGCATCGACCTCACCTTGAGCACATAATACGACGGGCCAGTAAGATGTCATATTAAAAATAGTGTCCTCACACATAACACACTGTAAACGGCTAGTGACCTTTACGAGAAGTGCTCACACTCCACTGACTTATGAACTCAAGAGTGATGGAGAAAATTACATGTTTTCTGAAACCATTATCTTCAAACTCCAAGAATGGAAAAGGAGAAATGAACCAATAGGTTGCTTATTCTTAAAGGAATGTCTCTATGGGGCAAACATTTGGTGGTGACAGCTCCCTTGTGGCACCCGAACCCGAAGAACTGCAAGAATTTGGGTCACAAATCAAATGAAACTCTCGATTGCATCTTCAACCAACATTGATTTCCTGGGTCTGTGGATCACCACAATTAAACGTCTGGCGCTGATTAAATATCAGCAGCATGTTTCACAAAATAGTGGAGGTTATCTCCTGACTGCCGTTGGTGCCACTGGGAATCCAATGCTGACTTTTAAGTGCTTGGTCCACTGAGTGGCTTCTTATTAACCAACCAACCTCTGACATACAGTAGAGGAGGAGGACTTCCATTGATCGTGATACAATTAAAATCAGAATAGAATGACTTAAAGTCCTAAGGAGTACTAATTTATGCTTCAAGAATAATGAAATTGAAATGATTAGGGCAATGGCTCGGGAGATCGAGCGGGTGGTCCATTAACCCCATGGTTTGATCCCGGCTCCTCCTACCCACATGTCAAAGTGTCCTTGGGTAAGACACTGAACCTTAAGTTGCTTAGCTGATCAGGGGCTCAAGAAAGTAGTCCCAGATCCTCTCACACACAATGTATTAGGAATCAAGACAACATTTACGGTAGATTCCTCTTATGGTCAAATGAAAGTGCTTGTTATCCATTCTATGCATGTCCACATGATACCAAATCATAAAAGGCCTGTGGGCCAGTTTAACATCATGAAGGCTATGATTTGCCCTCAGTGATTTGTCTCCAGCTCAAATGATTTTCATAAAACCTGGTTACTGTCCATGGCTTTCAAACATTCATAGGTGAACCCCAACAGTACATTTTGTCCTAAATAAACATAGCCTTTTTGTCCTTTGAAGCCAAATTAAACACCAGTTAAAAGTATCCTGAACTATTTGAGATCAGCTCCCATAGATATCATGATTTGTTCCTATCACTGTCAACTGCCCATGACAGGTGCTTCTGACCCTAGAATTTGAGTCGAAAATCTAGGTGAGGACACAGTTTAACATGACAACAATTGAAATGTTGAGGCACAAATTTTATTAATTAATATGATGCCAATTTTATAGCTAGTGCGTTTTAAATAAAGATGAAACACATACAAATCAACCCCACCAAGAACAGAAGAGGCTTGCAATATTTAGCGTTTTACAGTGAGGCCAGTGTCCAGTATTATATGGTATCTTGCTGAACACCTAAATAAAATGTGCAGTAAGGAGTTTCTCCCCTCAAGGAGGATATAAACGGATGGGGTGCTCTGCTAGAGTGGATTTGGGGGAGCCAGCCGAGGCTGACTAATCAGAGGGTGCTTGGGAGAGCATTAAGACAGACGTGTGGAGGGGAAATGTGACACCTGGAAATTACACAATGTAATGGAATCAGCCAAGTGGTAAATGTAGCTTTTAAATAGGTTTTGTGTTCTCCATTAACTTGCCAGACACTGATTGGTCCTGACAGCAAGGGAAAGTGACGGTCAGCATGTTGCCCCCTCCCTCCAGTACAGCCTCTACTGGATGTGCGTGCACTTGCAGACACACCCATAGACTAGCACACACACACACACACACACACACACACACACACACACACACACACACACACACATACACTGTTCTCACTGTGGGACACAAAGTTCTCTGTAGTTAGTGGGGGCTTCTGGAGCCAAATGAAAGTCTGGCTGGAGCTGGGTACAGGCGATCACAGCACAGTGGCTGCAGTTATGCTCAATTGCATCCTTTTGTAGTTATAGCTGTACATGCAGGGTTCTAGCCAAATCAGTTCCATCTCCACTTTTTTCCAGTACTGTTTGAAGTAATGTCTTTGCATCAGTGATGTTAGATTTGCAAATTAATCGTTCTTTTTGAACGACTCTTAAAGAGGAAGGAGTTAACTCGATTCACATGCGGAAGAGAATGCGATATTGCAGTAGTCAAATTATCAGTGCTGACATTGTCAGTCGAAAACAAAACAACATAGAGGACACTAACATGTGGTGCTTTCACTGCAGGAAAATAAACTGTTCATTTCTGCATTTTCACAAGTCAAAAGGTACATAAATGATAGTGTACATATACAGAATACGGATTTCTTAGCCCAAATGTTTAATTCAATTTTCAGTTTCTAGTTCATGTTTTTTTAATCGCAGGTGTTATATCTTACTATGTCCTATATAATCTCAGGTAATCAGCCTCCTCCAAGTGGGAAACACTTAACACATTAACATACACTATACATGGGTATTTACACACATTTCCATGTCCATATCATGCATAGAAGCCAAAAATGTGAGTGGGGTAAGTGAGTTCTGTTTGCCTTGCCTTTGCCCAGAGCTCTTACATGTTCACCAACATGTGGGAGTATGAACTGGCTCAAGGGGGCCCACACAGCGCCATGAAGCTCATAAGCCTCAGCCTTCACACGAACCCTGCAGTCCTTTCAATGCAAATGAGAGTGGAGAAGAGAGGAGGGCTTAGTTGGGTAAGTTCAGTATCTGCCTCCCTGCTTTTGCATTTCAAATGAATAAATGATAAAAGCCCACTTTATAGTCAGTTGGTGACTGTCCTCTCTCTCTCTTTTCATTTATTGAACTATCTCCCCCCTCCCTCTCTCTTTCCCCCTCATCCCAGCCTTCCTCTTATTCTGAGTTTACTGTGACTTTCCCTTGACTGAATGGATATTCTCCCTCTTATGAATTTGAAGTTGCTTTTGCACAATATCTAAAGCTCATATTAAATGGCTAATTTGACCGGTTGTTGGGATTGCTATTTCGGCAATTAACCACATTTATTTGAGGGCTCCTGAGGTTTACAATTAGCCATCAAATTCATTGAAAGTAGATTCTCACCCAAGCCAACAACAGTCTGTTCATCCGAGCTGGATAAGGATTTAACTGAGGATCCCTTGCGACAGGCAGGAGCCGTCCTCTCTACCATTGTTTCCACCTCTGCTTTTTTGACTTAGCAGCCTGCGGTAAATGCTATAGTTGGGGTGCATTGAAATAATGGGCCATTACTACTTTTGCTTCAGGAGAACACTGGAGGCCTGTAATGGTAGAATAGTGGAAGGGTTGAAACAGTGTCCTACCACATGCGATGTGAGGGTGGAAAAGAGTCAAACACCAATTACTGTAGGCACTGAACTTTGGATAATCTGCGGTGAGGGAAATTCTTTTAAAATTGTGGCAAATCTATAGCTTCTAATAGTATAAAATAATTGGTGATATTTCTGATTTTGTCTGGAGAAAATGTCTATATGTCTGACATGATATAAATGATCTACCGTTTCTGTTAGCATTGTAATGCCTCAGTATTCATCGTTTAGTTTCAGTTGGAAGGTTTAATTTCAGTGCGATAGGTGAGATGATGTTCAGACAGAGTATAAAGCTGTTTTTTAGACACAGTATGAATCAGAATCCGAATCAGAAACATTTTTATTGGCAATTAGGTTTCCCGTACAAGGAATTTACTTTGGTGTGTTGGTGCGACAAAATCTTAATATAAAAAATAAGTAAAATAAGACAAAAAGTAAGTAAAATAAGATAAAATAGAGATAAAAATTTGAAACAAAAAACAAAATAGGACAGAGGATGTGTGGGTGCTTACCAGTGTAGTTTGCTTTGAAATGTCACAGTAATGTGATTACTTTTTTCAAAACAGAATAGCGTAAGTAATCCTAGCAATGCTTCATTAGTTTGACATTTTGGTGGTTGGCTATCTCTGGCTAATTCGATAAGGGTTGAAATCAGTTAAGTCTGTACAAGGACTGGAGGGGTGGGGAGGAGGAGGTCCTCTATCAAAAGAGGAGAAACGCAATTCCTGGTAATTCCAGGAGTTGTCTTATTTACATGTTGCATCTTCTTAGCTGGTTTGCTAACGTTAGCTACTGGTAAGCCTACATGAATCCTGCAGCTGTGAGGATGGGGGCTTCTGGTGTGCTGTCTGCAGTTACAGGTGCTAATGTTAAACTAGCTGTCTGTGCTCAGTAAATAACTCCAAAATGGCTGCCTTTAAAACCATTATGTCTCATTTTCTGTTTCTGCATGTACACAGTAAATGTGTCATGTGGGTATCGAAGCTTGGAAGTTGTTAAAAAGCACTTTTTTGACAGAGTTGGGCTGTGTAACCACATTAATGTAACAAGTAATGGAACTAATTACTTTGTCTGTTGAGTAAATGGTTACCTAATGTCATTACTTTCATAAATGAATAATATGTACTGAGTATGATTAGATTTTTTAAGCAGTGGTGCTACCAGATGCGACCACGCCAGGGGCAGCACACTGACTGAGGCAAAGGCATTGTGGAACTTGAAAAACAGTCCACACCTTTCATGAAACGACTTCATAAACGTACAAAGACAAGGGAAAAATGTGAGACTGAAGGGGAAATAACAGAAACACCTGGAGTTCTGAGATCAAGAGCTGGCACATGCATAATCCACACACACACACACACGGTTCTGTCAAACACAAGGCTAAAACTCACTACAGCTTTAGGGTACTGTGGGCAACTGTGTAGATTATTCCAGTGCCAAAAACTGTATAGAATGTAAATATAGTAGCAGTTAAGAGCAAACGGAACATGTACTAACAAACATTTCTCTTCATGTTTCAACTGAGAACCTGGGCCTTGGTTGAATGAAGGTGACACTGAAAAGAAGCTGTGTCACTGTGAATCTTAGATGATACTTTATTTACAGACTATTCATCCCAGAGGGACTCAATGAAGAGATAGAGCATGGCATTCACCTCTAATATTCTCTGTACTCTTAAACCAAGATGTTGCTCAGTATAAAACATAATTTTTTCATGACTTTCTGCTTTTGAAGCGAAATAGGAATGTATGATATTTTGCAGATATCCCACTTGCTGACTCTTCCAGTATCAATTGAATATGTGTAATTTGTTTTTCAAATTACACATAAAAACTAAACAAAAGTAGTGTTTTTTTAGTCTTAGATATTGCACTCTAAAATGCATATAAACCTGTGGAATTGAACTTTATTCATTTTTGATGTCAGCATGAGAATGAACACAGTAAGACTTATAAACTACTTGTAACACACTTGATGATGAAATTAGAACTTTAACTTTTTCTGACACAAGAAATTTAATTTTGGCTGCAGAAGGATCTTCAAGCAGAAATATCTGGGACAAATTCATTCATTATTAATCCGGCTTTTATTTCCACACTTTCTCATTTGATTATCTGCTTTCTGAAATGGCAGCGCTCATTTGCCTTCATTTATTAATAATTCATAATTTATACTGTTCAGACACAGATACTTTCACACTTGTGGTGCTCTCTAACAAGCAAATGCTTTGTTTCCTTGTTGCAAACAACTCTACAAACTTATTTGCTCTCTAAATTCCTGTGTGTTGTTATGAGGCAGTTTAACAAAAACTGATAGCATTAAATGTTCACGTTAGAAGTGACATATGTGTTCATGACGGAAACACTATGAGCATGTACGGATGAAAGGATCTGACTCATCTTGACCACAGACTATTCTGAAGAAGGAACACAAACAGCGATTAGTCATTGAATGCATAGTCATGTATTATTATTTTGCTTTACAGTAAGCGCTGTCAAAAAAACCCTTAAAACTCAATCTCCGTAGTCGCTCATGTTTTCTGCCCTCACAATGCTACTTGAGTATAAATTCTATTAGACTCAACATTTACCACATTTAATCTTTAATGACACTGGTTCAAATTTGATCACATTTCCTTTTTTTGAAGCATCAGTCAGAATCGTTCACGCTTTCGGAAAATTCTGAAGCCGTGATGCGAGACGGGTCTTATCGGGGAAGACAGATGGGATTGTCGATAGTTGACAGACATGCCGATAGCAGATTTTGGCTTTTATCTCCAATCACTTCATAGGGTGGTAAAGCCTGACAGCGTGCATCTTCAAAGCGACAAAGGGCCAGAAACAGAGGCTGTGTTTTTAATAACCTCAGCAATGATTCCAGACACGGGGGTGCCCACCGTGGACACCACACTGTTGTGCCTTCTTTGCTCTCACATCTGTAAGGTGGCAAAGGTGATAACATCTTTTTTAGCATTATAAAAATGGCAATATGGCAGGAGGCAGGCTATGCGTTGCATTTTATATACTATGGCAGGCGTTTTTGTTTGTTTGTTTATTATTCACTCACACATTGCAGCCTACAAGTAAACACAGAAAAACCTCAGGTCAAAGCCATTTATCTTAAGTAGCAAAGCTCAACCCATGTGACGTCCCCGCAGCTGGACTGACATCTCACAAGATTCAGCAAAGCTGCTTTAACTGTCTCGGTGACAGTTACAGTAAAAGCCACAACTGACCGCAGAACGTTAATGTGAACTGATCTGAAGTTGTCTCTGCACGGGGCACTGAATTCCAACGTCAACAGTCATGCTCGTTTTTCATTAGCATTATGAATCACTGCCTCGGCTCAT
This sequence comes from Gadopsis marmoratus, assembly GCA_036023855.1. Lineage (NCBI taxonomy): Eukaryota > Metazoa > Chordata > Actinopteri > Centrarchiformes > Percichthyidae > Gadopsis > Gadopsis marmoratus. Next base: position 16,085 of record JAVQJF010112017.1, read on the forward strand.
CATACTGCTGCTCTAATGACTCAGTGCTGTGTAGGTTAGCCGAAACATTCCCTCAACAAAACCTGGAAGCTACTAGTGCTGTGCTTTACTAAAGTCCATCAAAAATCACGATTTTAAAATCACTAGAGATAAAACTTTTAAACAATAAAGCACACACACTTCTGCTCCATCCCACATCATATTGCAGTTAAGGAGTGAAATGGAGAGCCCTGCAGAGAAAAGAATGGACTAATTGACTGGATGTCAAAAAACCCATTCTGCAGTTGCAGTATGGCTGCTATGAGGTTCTCAATGTTTAATAGGAACAACGTTTAAAAGGGTTTGGCAATTATTTTCCATCATTGGTACTGAACTCTGCATTCATTTGCATTAACTCTAATTCATTTTAAGAGAGAGGTGGTAAAGGCATGCATGCTACAGTTTACAGGGTTGAATTCAACCTAACGTATTCACAACAAGTTTAGATGCTGTTTGTGCACTAATATGTTTCCATTCTCATTCAAAAGTGAAAACAGCTGTGTCAATACAGTTTAGTGCTAAATCTCTCAGATATCACACACTCAAAGCAACACTACACAAAATATTCAAGTTCCTATTCCATTTTACCAAGTTGACAGCTCTCAGGTATAATTGAATATATAATGTCTTACAGTATCTCTGTCAAATGTCAAAAATGAGCAACACGTTGAAACTCAAATTGTCCTCAGTGTGGACAAACCTGCAGTTTGAAAAAGACTTGAGTCAACAGCCACACTGGCTAAAGCTGCACTTAGTCACAGTGGTGCTTTGAGCTTAATGATAATGTATGCATGCTAGAATTCTCACTTAACATGATTATGTTACGGTATAATATTCTTTACCTTTACCATTTTAGCAAGCCAACACGTGCTAATTACCACAGCTGAGGCTGATGCAATGTAACTAGTTTTGCAGGCATTTAGTCACAAAAGTATCAGACAAATTCAAACTTTGACCTGATGATGATGCTAGATGATGAGTTAAAGGATCACCGAAGCCATTACAATTCATCATGAAGGGGGCATGAATTTCTGTTCCAAATCCACCCAATAGTTGTTGAGACATGTCACATAAAATCACAAACGTCAACCTCATGGCCACACCAGAGGGAAAAAAGTCAGGGGATCACCAAAGTGATTACAATTCATTCTCTAGTGACCATGAATCTGTAAAGTTCCATGACAATCCGTTCAATAAGTGTTGACATATTTTAGTCTGGAGCAAAGCTGAAGGATCAACTGACAACTTTACGTGATGAATGAAGTTATCTTAAAGATCCCCTCCAGATATGTTTTAACATGTATATAAATTGCTTTGAATAATAATTTGTACAATGTAATATATTCTTTTCACAATGTTAAATAATCTTGTTAAAATGTCATCCCTGCTTTTCCTTCATTAAAAATCCAGAATCTGTAAATATACGTTGGACTGGTGGTCAACAGGTGTCTCCTGCTGCACTGTAAAGTCCATTCTCTGTGTGTGTGCGCTGGTGGCTTCACGTTTCCACATCACAAACAAATTGAATATTGAACCAGGATTGGCTGCTTCCAAATAATTTGTGATGTCACAAATCATGCTTGCTCCCATGAAAATGGTTATTTTCCAATGAGCACATAAAATCTTTCCAGTTTCAGCAGATGAATGTGAAAACATCCTTCCAGTGTCAAACTCTGCACAAACATCATTTTGCACAGTGAAGCTCAGATATTCAACAAGAAGAAAAACACATTTTTGAGTGGAGCTTTAATATTTTCTTCATTCCTTCATCTAATATTTCTCTTACACCAGGTTCTGCTTGCCCAGCACAGTGGGGCAAGTGACACATGTTAGCTCTATTGTTTTGACTCAGTCACCTCTACGTAAAAACATAGTGTACAACTGTAGAACAACCTACCCCTAAAAATAACAGCTGACTGTTGACAAGCTGCGGGGAACCTCAGGCTCAATCTATGCACATCTGTCAGGCAGGTTTGAGCAAAAGCATGCTGCATTATTAATGACATGCCGCTTAGGGAGAAGCTGGAGGCCAAGCCTAGGGATGACATCTGTCAAAGAGTAGCACATTTCTTTCCAGGTTCGGGTACTTCAGTCCAGACTGGCTTGAGGGGATAAGTGTGTGTGTGAAGGGAGGTTCTTCTAAGTTGACCTTCAATTTCCTTAACCTTTATTCACCACCTATTCTTCCTGCTAATTTTCTTACACTACTATTCTTTCTCATAGTGCAGTTGTATGCAGCTTTGTAAGACAACACACTTGAGGCTATTTTAGAACTCATTAGTTTAATTGGCAATAAACTGCAATTATTTTGCAGCTGCAAACTGCATTTCTAAGCTACTACAAACACAAGCAAATTGAAAGGAATGTTGGACTAACGAATGAAAATGCCTGCGCCAGCTTCCCTGGATTTCTCCCGCTCTGTCCTGCATGGCTGTACGGAGAGATGATAATTACTGCTGAGGGGGTAGGCAAGATCATCTTAAAAGTTCCCCTGCACCAAAGGAGTCAATTTCTTCTCCCCCTGCTTTAACAATAATACATTTGTGGGCTTGTCTGTGGCTTTCCATGACTCAATAAAAAATAGATGAATAAATAATAAGCTCAACTGAACTGAACTTGGTAGGCATTCATGCTCCAGCTTCCTCTCCCTTACACAGAAACCTCCCTATTCCCTGCTCATATGCATTATTCATACATTTAGGAATGCAAGTGTGTGGTTGGATGACTGATGATAGGGAATTGTACACATTCAAAATAAGTTACAATAGGTATACTGAGTGAAAACACGCTATTTTGTTAGAATGTTGTTGTTTATCTACTTCATCTGAAAATTCCAGAGTCAAACGTTTTAGACATGCAGTATGGTGCATGATTGCATCTAATTTAGAAGCAGTGCCTGTGCATACAATATATACATTCACAGTTTTAAAGTACTGCACAATAAAGTGGCACGCTACTAACAGAAAACCAGAACATTGTAGAATATTCTCTCAATGAAAAATGAAGGTGGAAAGAGACAATCATATTAGCGGAGAGGTTGGACTAACTAAAAGATCAAAACTCATTTGAGGCTAGTTAATGGACACCTACCCAACTGTATAATGTACCACAAAGAGGTACAAGGTCTGGTTCAAGACTGGTATGTCAAAGGTTGTGCAATTAACCTCTGTGAGTGAGTGTTTTCTACAGAGGGATGGATGAATGAATTGTGTGTGTGTGTGTGCGCGTGCATTTTTCGCCGCATTTGTATTTCATGTGTGCATGTGTATGTGTGTACGTGTGTGCATGTGCATGCGTGAGTATATCTCTCAGGCAATGAGACCTTGGACAGGAGAGTAATTGATTCAGAGAATCTTCAAATCAATTCTTGGACAGCTGGGGCCGAGGAGATTAGAAGTGAAGCACAGGCGGCCAGGAGTGCAGTCAGACAGGCCCCAGAGCAAACAGTAATCTCAGCATTATAGACCTGGGGGAGATGTACCTGTTTTCTCTCATTTCGTTCCCTCTTGCTCTCCCAGCAGTGACAGTCTATATTCACTACTAACCACTTTCCCCCAAAATGCTGCACTCCGTTCTTCCATCTGTAGAGCTTCACAAAAAAAAAGGTGACTAAAAGCTCCTGCTGACATCGAGGTACGATTTCAATGAGAATTTATAAACTCAAGGCAATTTGGGGAGGATGTAGACTGGCTGATATATGCTGTCAGATGACATTTGACCTTTTAATTCTCTGCATTTTTTTTAAATAAAGCTCATTGCAAAAGTAGCCAAGTCAGAAGCAAGTGGAGATTATCTGGCCGTGTAGCTCAAAGGAACCACTTAACCTAATGATGTAAATAAGGTAATGTGTTCAAAGGTCATTTGTATAATTGTTTTGGTCGGATTGAGTGCAAACGAATAATGCAGACCTTTGTCCCAGGGTTGGAATATATCTCGCTGCCCCTTCCAATTGATTGAATTAAATCACAAGAGTAAATCTGTCAGCTTAATGGGGGAAAAATTGGCCTTAGACGGAGGTAAGGAGTAATCTTAAAAAGAGCTTGGGAACAGACAGGACTACAGGCTGCGACTGACACAAAATAAGCCCTCTCAACTTTACTAGCCATATTTGCTCTTTGACTTCTTCTGCTTGTGTAATTCTGCCCCTGAGCAGCCATGAAAAATATAGTATGTAAACCCCTAATTAAGTAGTACTGCAAGGTCCACTGAATGCATCTTTGCATTCACAAAATGTGTTAATATGAGGGGGAAAGAAAACCCAAATCCATTATTCCATCTCCAGCATCTAAAATTTAGGTTTCTCAGGGGATATTAATGAACAATGCCACAGCTGAACATAGCATAATGGGGCAGTGCACACTCCAATCACACACACAAGGTATTCTCTAACTGATGTGGAACAGGCTTGCTTTTCCCCCCTCTCTGCCAAATTTAATATTCAGGGAACACACACTGTCTGAATAAAAGTATTTAAAACTTTAGATATTAAAATTAAATTTAATATCTCCCACAAATGAGGAGTAAATACACTTTGACAATGACTCAGTGTATTTTGCTCATGACCATTTTAATAAGCTGTAGGACAACTGTTTACTTCCACAACATAGCGGCAGCTCTGGAATAAAGAGATAACATGTTTGCAAAGAATAACAACAGAATGCATAGCAGTATAATTGAGCTGACACAACCAAATGAGCAGCTACCATAATGTTGCATAGTCGTCTGGGACAAATGAGTCACTCATGCTTGATTTATCAGTCTGTTCATCAAACTACGTCATGTTAACAGTCCATTTGGTACTGCACCAGCTTTTATTTTGAAAACAACATTAATTCTGAGAAGGGCCTTTGAGATCTGCCGTAAATGAGGATTGAGCAGAAGTTGCAGGAATTGTAGGGGCGTCTTCTTTAGTGCAATCAAACAGCTGATAATCATTTAATAATAATTTAATAAGAAAAGATGCCAAACACATGCGATACATAGCTTCTCAAATGTGAAGATTTGCTGCTTTTCTCTGTTTTACATGATTATTTAGTGGGCAATAATAAGAAAATATGTCTAATAATCTATTTTTTGCAGCCCTAATCTACATTTATCGGTAACTGCCTTTTCTTTGTGAAATTTGAGACTATACCTGGAGGTTCTAACAGCTGTGAAAAGTTCCAATTGAAAGTGTTCTGTGTGAGGAGATTAGAAGAGGAACAATAGCTGGAGGATGGATATCTCAGTCAGCATATTCCTGTTGGAGGGAGTTCAAATGAGACCCTGTAACAGGATGAGACTTCTGTCAGCTGTGTGGTCACATTGATGAGAATGGTGGCTCCCACAACGCTCCGTCAATGGCTTGACAGGCTCTTAAGGTGATTACTGGCTGATTAGCATTACAGTAATCATAAGATGATTCCTGATATGGAAGTGATTGTCGCGCCACAGTTCATGACCTCGGCAGCAGCCTCATTCCTAACCAGTAAGTGAGATGAGGCTAAGCAAATTTCGAAATCCTCTGACTGTGTTCAATGCACGATGGAACATGATGGTTTCAACTTGAACATTGAAGAACTGTCACAAGGCATTTTGCAGCCTGTCCCTCAGTCTGACATTAGAGCCTACTGAATTACTGATCCTGGCTAATTTACTGTTGCTATCTTTATAAGCAGGGAGCAGAGCTTTGAATGTTACAGTTCTTTGTGTTTTACCTAAGAATTTTACCCATGCAAACGAGAACCCAGGGCTGACTAATAATATTTAAACAAGACTAAGAGCCTACAGCCAGTCTAGTGGTTCTGTGAGGCTGCACTAAGGCACAGCAGTGATTTGAGCTAAATGCTATTGAATTCTCACAATGACAATGATAAAATGCTGATGTTTAGCAGGTACAATGTTGGCCATATTCACCAGCTTAGTTCAGCGTGTTAGTATGCTAACATTTGCAATAAACACACTGTGGCTGATGAGAATGTCATTGATTTTGCAGGTATTTGGTCATAAATCAAAGTATTGGACAAATTCAAATTTTGACCTGATGATGGCAGAACGTGAAAAGTCAGGAGAACACCAAAGTTATTACAATCTCTCTTGTGGAGGACAATTAATGTGTGTACCAATCTTCATGGCAATCCATCCAATAGAGACATTTCACTAAAAAAAACAGAAATCTCAACCTCATGGTGGTGCTAAAGGAAAAGGCAGAGGATCACCAAAGTCATTAAAATACATCTTCTGGGGACCATGCACATCTGTACAAAGCTTCATGGCAAGCTAACCAATAGTTATTGAGATATTTTATTCTGGACCAAAGTGGTGGGACCATCCAACTCCCTCCCTAGAACAACGACACTAGCACGCCTGAAGAAAATCAGATGATGTGTCACCTTTAAGTCAAACTCATTTCACTGACACAGAACATCACAATATATGCAAATCTTCTTGCCAATTGTACCGTAGATATGGTCAAATCCTTGTGAGCTGCAGTTTGAAGACAGCTAGAAGTCCTTAGATTGGCAGTTTCAAATGGTTTGGAGATAAATGGGGAAATCAAGGCATCATGATGCAATGGTGGAATCTTAGAGGGGAATTTGCTTGCAATATTCCAGAAATCAGATGTAGAAAAAGAGGAAAGAAAGGCAGCAGGGGCTTGTGAGTGGGCACTGGTTGTAATACACCACTGCGTGTGTGCAGTGATACAAAACCGGCAGGGATCGGATCAGGAAGAGAAATTAGAAAAGCTCCTTGTGAAGCTTTCCACTGGAAGCCTGAGGTTTGACAGCACCGTACAATTTTTATACTTGTCAGAATGTGTAGCAGATGCATGACATGTAAATTAAACTGGCAACAAAACACAGCCGGTGGGCAATGCAGGCAACTGAGGTCTGAAGTTACCCTAAAATAAAATTTAAAAAAGTATTGCCAGGGAATAGATTTTGAATGAGTGTGCCATTGTGGCTGCTGGAAGAGCTATATTACTCTCCGCAAAAACAGTTGGGGGTTTGAAATTCCTGCCTCAAATGTCTGACATTGCCAGTGGCAGTCAAAAAATCAATAACTCCAAAATAAGACTGTTGTTCCTCCAAATCCTTTATGATTACTCCCACGTCACCAATAACTACTGCAAACACTGTCCACAACCCACTACCTCAGATCTGATATACAGTCCAAAATGACCCACAACTGAACATGCACTCATTTCCCAGATAGGGAGGAGTACAATCTCATTTCACGTATCAGTGTCTCCTTCACGTCCTTGATAACATCCTGAAACACAAATAGAACAAAAGTACAGTAAATCTATCCATTGATTGCTGCAGAGTGTTCTCTGGCTGACATTTGGCTTCTTTAATCAGGGTCCTGGAGCAGAGCAACTGTTTGGCCCCAACCTGAGCCGTTTCAGTCACACCACATTGTACAGGATTGTGGTGGGCGTGGTTTTCATCACGCATATGCCAGCTGGCAAATTCTGGGAGGACTTCTGCTGGCGGAGAGAGGTGGCAGCAGTTCAAGCAATGTGGAGAAAAATGCTCAGCTCCTTCTCATGATCAACAAAAATGCCATCTCCATATACCTAAAATACATACAATTACACTAATAGAATTTAAATGATCAAATTCTGTGGTTTTCAGTGCATCATTTTGTGACATGTCTTGTATTTTATGTTATTCCTGTGCCTTTCTTTCTCCCAACCTGCCTCCTGCAGCATTTATTTATACAGTATATATGCCAGAATGACTTTCTACATACCCAGGGAAGACAACTGAACTTGTATTCAAGCTGTGTAGTTGAAAAGAGTGATAGCAAAATTGTAAAAGCACATAAAGTGGGAATTTTTCAGGTCACAAAAAGGTGAGATGCACCCATTACTCAAAAACCTGCCCTTCGTCTTTAATGGATTTCTTCCTGAATGATTGCTGAACATGGAGGCAACATGGTACGTCTAGCAAGAGGCCTTTGCTCTTTGAATCTCAGGTTCCAACAACGAAATCTGATGTTTGCATTTATGTTGCAGATGGCTGAGGGTTCTTTTCATCCAACGCCATTGTAGCGGCACTGAAAATATCTCTGACATCACATGGTCCACAGTTGACCAGTTACCAACAACCAGACAGGAAAATTGTCCAGTAATACAAGGTACATCAATGATAGCAGTTTTTAACAGGGTCACACTAAATGGATTACAGATCAAATGTAGCACATACTAAAACGCAGACTTGATTAATGGAAGATTGACTATTCTTTAATTTGACACTACTCCTTTTGTTATAGAAAGATTCCTTGTGTGTTTGATAAATCCTCTCAGAAATCAGGTTTTCACATGCTCGCGCGATCTGAATGCTCACCACCACATTTGATTTCAGGAGTTCCTTATGCATTCATGCAGCCCCATTTTCCAATTTTCAGGATAGGGAGCACATTAGCCTGATTAGCAGGTGGCCCCAAATGTTGATTAATGTGATTTGATACAGGGAGATAATTCTGCCTGATGCCTAATATTTAGCTGATCCAGAAGACAATGGACATTAATTATCATCGTTACTAATGCTTCTGGCATGAAATTTTCTCATTACCTATTGCCATCTAATTTAACACCAGGAAAGGCAGAGGAATAAGGAGGAGGCGGAGGAGGAGGAGGGGGTGGTGGGGGACAAACAGATTTAGCAAGCAAGAGAAAATATAATGAGAAAGATCAGAAAGACAAACAGTAATAAAAAAAAAATAGATGGACAGATGGATGAATGGATGGATGGATTAAAATTCTGTAGTGTTAGCTGTACATTTCCAATTTCTCCATATTGTCTGGAACACTGATGTTATCCAACATCCATTATAAAGATAACATTAGCTCCGTGACTTGGTTGAAAAATCGTCTTCAGCTGACTTTTTAATGTTTCCAGCTAACTCGCGTTAAAACCCCACAAAATTATCTTAATTTTCGTTCAAGCTACATGTTCCAGGTAAAAGGTCAGCATCCTCACTATTTGATGAAACATATAGAAGACATGGAAATCAAGGAGCAACATAGTGCCTAGTGCATCATAGATGTAATTCTACAACGCATGGTTGCACAATTAAATTAAAGTTTTGCAGTGCGTGGTGGAGCTAGTTAGCCCTACTAGTTTTATAGTACAGTATTATAAAAAGAAAATATATCAGTCTTAAGGCTAAACATATATTGTATTTTCGGTTTTGAAAGGTGATACAAAAGATGCAAGCTCTTTGGAGTATAGGTCTTAGAGCCCCATGCACACCACTTCAACATATGGAGAAATCTAAAGCTTGACAGACCCGCTGTACCTACTTACGGTTGCGAAGCAATTATTGGGCAATCGCTGCTTGGCGGAGGGGTTTAATGAGCTACATTTGTCCATTATGATGTTTGTGAAGTGCTGGAACTGAAAGGTAAGATTCTTCAAATCTTTTTCACAGACTCGTTGCTCAGATCTGGTGGTCTCATACAGCCTGCACTGAGAGGCTCAACGTCACACCACTAAGAGAAATTTCAAACACTTCCACAATTTCTTCACTATGGAGGCTTCAATTTAGTGATTGTGGACATATTCTCAGCATGTAATACAAGAGCTTTTGTTCTGTTGAAGTGAGATAACCTCTCCTTAGGCAGAGCTCAAAAACTGCCTCTCTTTGAGATGATAGAAGACCTGCGCAATGCCTCCCTATCCAGCACTGAATGGGAAAACAATAAACAAGCCTGGGGGGAGACAGAGAGATTGATAGGCGTGCAGTTCTGATCACTCAACCAACAGAAGCTCACTTTACCGGTTCTGTGCTTTATGCACATTTGTGTTTATGAAATTGCAATCGATTGTTTCAATTACATGCGCGGTTAGACCATGGCGTTGTCACAATTGATGTGCTACTCTGAGTCAACCTTTGTAAAAATCATTCAAGTTGTAAGTGGTGTAAAAGACATACTTTTCAGAGTATTTATTTCATCAAACCTCACTGTAGTCTGAAACACTGCAGTTGTGCAGCCTCTGAATTAGACCATGGTGGTGAATACAGGAACGTACCAGACAACAAAAAGAACAGTCTTCGCACTGACTCATCTATGGACACAAGCTTTGGGTAGCGGCCATAGGAAAAAGATCATGGGTAGAAGAAGCTGAAATTAGGTTTGTCTGTATGGCGACCTGGCTCTCTCCCCATGATCAAAAGGACCTCGGCGATCTGAAAAGACCTTAGAGTCAAAGGTCTATTTCTCCACATTGAAACAAGCCACCTAATGTATCTGGTAAAATAATCTTAGTGGTTGACCACCTCCTGTAAGGGTGTTACTGGAGCAGACTCGTGGATCGCAGGTGAGAGACTATATTTCATAGAAGTACCTTGGTACTAGCGGTGTTCAGTGCATGAAAAAAACGATCTGTAACGCCAAATCCTCAAGCTGAACTTAGTGAATCACTCAACCATGATATACAATGTTAAAGACCACAAAAGTGCCAGAAACAATCATGACTCTAACTTGTTGCAGATAGCAGGATGTTGTACTAGTAACTTAAAGTAAAGAGTGCTTACAGGCGTAGTTTTGTACTGAACTGAACAAAACAGCATCTTAAAATATGAATTGGATATGTATACATTTGCATTTATAATATTGATGAAACGGCGAAAACAGATGACCGGCTGACTTTGCCACGAGCTGATTGGCTGTTGAAACAGGTGACGTACCATATGTTGTAAAACCAGCCGCTGACGACTTGACAAGCTGAGTCGCAGGCGATGCCATCAGCTGGCTTGAGTTGAGCTGAGACGGGCCAGTTCACTCTGCTGCAACTTTTCCCTGCAACTTTCTAAAATGGTTTCGATTCGTCGTGAATCTTCGGCCTGAACTGGACTTAACAAACCTGCAATTATGTTCCCTTTTCCTTTATTTGGTACCCACTGCCAACCCTCTGAAAACAGAAGAAGGTTACTGGGGAAAGGCCTGGCTGGGATACACATCAAAATAGATGGATGGCTTTTTTCAGCTTTGGGTGATTTAGATCAAGTTTAAAGTCCCCTTGACGAGAGCTTTCCCAAATGCTGTTGTTGCCCTTTTCTTGATCTTCACAGAGGCTGATGCCGAGCAGTGCCATTCCTCCTGAAATTAAGTTTGAGGAGACAAATGTTTATTGTTGTCTCTCGCCACTGTGCTAAACTAAGTGCTGCTGCTTTTTGTGTGATTGCACTCTTAAATGTAATCATTGCACCCTAAAAAACAATGTGGTGACAGCAGAACATAAAACCTGTAGTACATCAGCTACTCTCAATCTGTCGTTGTAATAATGAGAATGATAATAACAAAGTTTGGGTTAATTCCCCATCTCAGACATTCATCATACATTTTTCTTATTTGTTTGTGTATGTTTTCTGTTGTTATTAAATTAAAAAAAGTCTAAATCAGTTTTTTGTGGGACTTCTTGTTTCATTATTTAGGAGCTGTGGAGACCTTTGAGGCTGTACCTGTAATTAAGGGCAATAAATTAAACTCTACTCGACTAGAAAGTCCTCCTGGGCCATCGTTCAGCACGCTGTGATGGCTCTCCTGTTGTATATTTACCTAGTTATAGTACACAGACAACAACTTAAACATCATGCACCCCATGAGCAAAATAAAGAACTCATTCATCCCTTCCCAAATAATATCCACCCTCTTTCACTGAAAGTCTTTCAATGAAGTACTAAGGTGTTGATTGAAACACCATTGACTTTACAGTACCCAAATCCCTGGCCTCTAATCCCCATAATTCCAGCATATTGTATTGTCATTAACCACTCACTGGCTGGTAAATACAAATCCTTTCACCTTTCACTTTGCAGTCCATGGATAATTGCTGTATCCTCTCCTCAGAAGGATTCCCAAGGGGAAGACCGAGCACTACACAGGAAGCAGGCGCAGTTGTGCTTGACACCGTAATATGGAGCTACAGTGTACTGGAGCTCAATTGGAAGGGCCTTGTACAGGGTCTGCCATCACTGACAGAGCAGACACAGTGGCTAATTAGACTTTTGCAACCTCCCAGTGGTGAAACACTTAAATGTCTTTGAGTTGAAGCTCCAGTCTTTAAGGCTGCTCCCTGGTGGAGCCAGAGCTTGGTGCTCTGTGGTTTATTTAACAAAATGGAAGATGTTTACTTGAAACTGAAGCACTCTGACAGTAGCGAATGTTGTGCAAATACAATATGGAATAAAAAAATGTATGGATTGTAAAACACATGTTTGAAAGTGTGACAAATGTGACCAAAAACATACCACTAGAGTTTGTTATGTAGTCTTCTCAGGTGTCAATAACAATACACAGGTTAACATGCCATTTCAAAGGATATTGGATATTTCTACCCGGAATAGAGAAAGAAAAGAAATGAGCAAGACTGTCCTTCATTAGACAATGTAAACTAAATTTACATTCTTGTCAGGTCACACCCTCTTATTGACTATGCACGTAAAGGATTTGCATTATTTCCACAGGGCCTTCAAGGGATGTCACCATGAACAATAGGTTAATTAAGACTTGTACTGGTTTCTGATTATGACTACGTTCAGAGAGATTTATGTAACGACAGAGCAGACAGTTCTCCAGCAGGGAAGCAACATGTTCTTTCTAGATGAAACGAAAATATTTTCAACGCCATATAGGATCATCTCATTCAGCAAATGTTCAGTTAATATCAGTAGGTCTATTGTTAATTAAAAAATGTGAATCTTGCATAAGGATCCTGATGCAACTGCCTCTCACAAAGTTAAATTAACTTAATCAATTCCTCCCTGAATTCCACCAAACAGTATATATGAAATGAAGTAATATAAATATAATATAAATATTGGCGATATTTCCGTTATTTCCCATTATCGCTGTTGAATGCTTAAAGAAAAGAAGACGGAAAAAAGGACCCAAGGAGATAAAATGTTCACGAGTTAAATCACTAGATTTCCAATAGAAGTTCAGACTTGAATTTTTTAATAACTAGAGATAATATGCTCTTTTACTTAAATTAGCAGATTTTCTGACTTCAGTTTCTTTGATAAATCAAGAAAATGAGCTCCATACATTAGAAAGACTGTTGAAAGTTAAATTGCTAGATTGCAAAATTGCACGATGATTAACTGGAGTGGGAATCAAAAAACAAAAAGGCATCACTAAAAAGATTTGGGAAACACTGGCTTGGACTATAGCCATGTACTTCATTAGAGCCAAAACAGACCTACAGGACATATAAAAATGACTGAATACACAGGGGTTCATTAAGTAATGATTGTTCACATATTTGCACATTATCCCATCACTCAAGCACTAATGAGTTCACTTTTAACATAATATATAAAGCAGTGACATTTTACACATCAACAAAATTACCACGACTCTATAATCGATATACAACTGCATTCCAGCCCTCCGCTACAAAGAATCATCAAGCTATCACCACATGTGTGATGTGTGAAAATGATATGAAGAAAGAGCTTTTGATGTTTTCAGCTCCACGCAGATAACATCACATGCGGTGATCCACTGGACAGAGTCTGAGTGAGACTGACTCCTGTAACTCAATATATGCAAATGTTAGCCAGGCAAGGTTCACTTGTAGCGATTATTCATGTACAAGATCTTTGATTAAGCCAGCACCGTGGAGTGTACATTGATTGAAAGAGCACGTTTCCAAACGACCCCTGTCTTGCGTTTAAACCCAGTCAGTGATTACTTCAGTAAGTGAGGTGGTCATTTTTCCAGTGTGCTTAATGTATGCAGTCATAATCAGTCAAGCATTAAATAAGTGTTTTACACCTAAACGTGTGCATGCCTTGTAATCATCACTTAAATGTGTAACAAATCTTCTGTGAAAGACGGCTTGATGGTAAACGTAACAAAAAATATAAAAAGAAGCACTATTTCTAAACTTATCAAAACCTCAAACTCACTACACCTACATGGTTTCATCATCACGTTATCTCAACAGATGTATCCCAAATGTCTCTTTAATCCTCTCTGGAGAATTGGTCACATAGGAGCAGGGGCGGCTGGTATCAATGGGCTAGCAGGGCTCAGCCCTCCCTGTCCTTTACAATAAATAAAATAAAATAATTGGAAAAAACCTTAAAACAGATCGTCTTCAATTTTGGTGGGACTTAGAGGAGCAACAGAGCCAAATAGTCACAAGAAAAACGGAGGAAATAGAAAGAAAAACGCAGGATATATTGAAATGGGCTTATTTTTTACAGCCCCAACTCAGCGGCATCAGCGTCCAATCAGATTCGTGGTAAGTGAGTGACAGGCGTCGTGGCACGCCCCCTTGATTTGCTGGGCATTTGGGCTAAATTCATTCAGCCCAGAGACGCTGACAGCAGCGCGGTGCAGCAGTGCTGTGACAGAGTGAACAG
>JAVQJF010112037.1:0-33350 GCA_036023855.1 Gadopsis marmoratus
TTTTTTCTCATATAATAATGGTCTAACAGTTGGGAACGGTCCGCAGGTGGGTCCACATCAAGGTTAGTCCGTCTTCCCTTTTCAAACTCAAAGCTGTGAAGGAATGCAAAGCTTTTAGATTTAACCGGCCCGTCAGTGGTGCTGCCACTTTGTCTGTCTCCTCCTGTTTGAAGATAACATCATTTCAAGCACTTCCTGGGTCATAATACATTTTACACAGATATTAATAATTGATAAAGAAAAACAAGCAAAGCGGTTAAAGTCATAACAGCTATGAAAATATAATAGAGGACAGTACAGAGTCGGTTTACCTCTGACAACTGATCGGTCGTGCTCCTTCTCTTGAGTTTGATTCGCTCTCCGCTGCATGCTAGTCAATCATCAGGAACAACAAACCAAGTTGCTGCCGGTGTGACAGCGTGGAGAGCGGAGAGGAGCACGGTGGCTACTCGTCAGACTAATTAACCATACAGACAGGGCCCAGCGCCATAACCCAAGACAATTCCAATCTGAGGGGCTGTAATTGAAGTGACAAGTTAATTACAGGCTGATATTATCATGCGTTCCTTGTAACACCCCTCTCTAATGTCTCCCTCCCCACGTCTCCCTTTCCCTGTCTCAGGCTCTTTCCCGTACTCTCGAACCTGCTCTGCCTCCCATCCTCAGATGTGTTAATTAACAACGGTAGCCCAACAGGTTTTGAGCTTGCGCGCGTGCCCTCCTATACCCCTGACCTTTTCACCTGTGCTGGATGTATAATTAAACGGAAATGAGTCCACTTTGTCTCATTTTCATTTACAACATTTATGAGCTGCACTTTGCGGACTCGAAAACTCCCACCAGCCACGGCGGTTCCACCAAAGCCATGAGCCCCTCGGCTCAGCCCTCTCCACCCGGCACCCCTGTGCACCTCTGTAATTAGCATTAGCATTTTCTTTAAACAAGCTACATAAAGTTTAGTGGCAGGATTAAATCAGATCATTACCATAATATGGCTGTGCAATTTGCCCCTATCTCTCTGCTTTTCCACCACATCAAAGCCTGGCGGAGCTCTGGTGTAATTGGGCCATGCCGCCTTGTCAAGATGATTCAGCCTGATCGCTGCTCCTCTCCCTGAAAAACCTCCTGGGCATGTTAATTAATGGAGAAGAAAGTCAAGTCAACGGGAAGAGAAGGAGAAGGAGGAGAGAAAAGAAATTAAAAAAAAAAAAAAAAAAACTTTGGACAGCTCCACATGAATATTTCACATCTCTGACTTATTCAAAATTAACACTATCAACTTGATGTATAATGGATATTAACTTTGTCAACGTGGTTTCCTTTTTATCCAGCTCTGTTTTTCATGATGTTCCCCAATCTGAATCCTTATGCTGTGACCTTATGAGTGAATGGTTCTAATGATGTAAGTGAAGTGAAATCAAAGTTTGTTTGGCTCATTGTATCCCTCTTAGATCAGTGTTGTCATTTGTGATGAGGCGTCGACATGAGGACAGCTGCCATTCAATGAGTTCACATGCAGATGATTTTGTAGCTGATTTCCCTTTGGAGTTAAGGTAACAAACAGTGCCATGTGTATCTATTATAATTTCCTTTTCAAATAGTCTCGTGAGACCAGTGCCAGTGGCATTACAACAACCTCGGCGTCTTACACAAAATCAGTTTTTCTTTGATAATTTACATCATTATGTCACCTTGTAGGAAGAATGCAAATTACAGGCCTGCTGTGCCTTTGTTGACACTCTTTGCCAACACTCTTTCGGTAATGAATAAGGCAAGGCTTCAAACACAGACAGGTGCTGGGCGTCTAGTAACTCTCACTATGAATATCCAGAGTAGAAAGTCAGCCCGGGTCACTGTTGATTTGTTGCAAATTAGCACCATATGTTTTATCTCTGCGTTTACATATGAATGACCGAAAACACAGAAAGGGAGGCCGGAGGTGGGCGAGGGGATGAATATCGATGTTTCCTCTGTATGCCGGGTTCGGGGGGATGGGTGGGGGTTGGGGGGGCTGTGAATGGTGCCTGCCATTCAAATGTCCGTCATCTGTTCAGCCAGTGAGGGACGAGAGACAATGCTGGTGACAGTTGGTGACAGAGACAGCTGGTTGTCCCACTAGCCCCTGCCTGTGATCCGCTGTGAGGTGACACCTCGGGCCGAAAAAGAGAAAAGGAAAGTGGGGAAAAAAAAACCCCCATCTTTGACTAATCAAAACAGCAGGCCAGACACCCTGCCTGCGCCAACAGGAGACCAGTGCCACGAGGACGCCCGGCTGGCATGTCAGACAATACCTTCTCTGTAACAGCGCCCCACTACTTCTTCTTCCTCCTTCCATCTGCCCTTCCTCGATTTCTTCACCCACCAGCATCGGGGCACCGGGGGTTGTCAGCTAAACCAAGTAACCTTTCCGCGCTTTCATTTCTTCCACCCCAAATTTGAATATGAAAAGGGACTCTCTCTTACCCAGTCAAAGACAATCACTTTAATGACATTTGGCAGTCATTTGATTTATTAGGTTTTAGAGGGAGGGGAGAAGAAATCCACTAAATATTTCATATGCCATGCTAATCCCTGTAATATTGCCAGCTGAAGCCATGTACCTGCGCCTCGAAGACGTGAGGCACATGGATTTCTCGCAGTCAGATGGCTGGAAATGCCTGTGAGTCTACTGAATAATAAAATAGCTGTATTGAAATATTTAGACTTTGATTCCCATTAAAGCAATCTTTTAAACATGAGATATACGTTTCGAGGAAGAAAGGAACAGTGATAGCAGAGACAGCAAGCACAACAGTGCCGCAGAACAACCTTCAGCCAGTCTGAATAACAGTGTCTCCCTCTGTACTCCCGCTAAAAAGTAGATTTGGGGGAGAAACAGGCGGTATAGGTTCAAACAAAGAGCACGCTACCACGGCAGAACAAATGGCTCACAAGAGGCCGTTTGCGTGATAGCATGTGTGCGTTTCTGTGGTTGATGTTGGGTGAGAAGCTCAAGTGATGAGAGATAGGACCTACACATATATGAAACATTCTGTGACAAAAGTAGCTTCAGAACGGGGAATGAAAGGAAATGAGGTGTCAGCAGTTTCAATCCGGTCGCGACACTTCTCTCATCTCAGCCCTGTTTGACATTTCCACAGCTGCTCCGAGCAGTAAGCGTCGCACTGAGGATAGCAATGCTCCCTTTGTTCGCCGAGGACTTTGTCCATTTGACTGCCTTCCAGATAGACTGAGAGAAGAGACACGGTGTGACAAGAGACATAAACGGAAGCATGTGGTTTACTATCTGCATCCCCAGGCCCGGAGGCCTCGCTTGGCTGACAGTATATATAGGCCTGATGTGCAGGCGCGTAGGCGAATGTGCCACATGGTGCCTCCTTGCCTCCCATCTCAGGACACTTCTGGTTAAATTTGTCTCTCCCCGCAAGTCCTTGGCAGCCACGTCTCCCTCTTTCACATGTGACACTGACCTTGCCGTGACATCACCCCCTCTGGGCACTGTGGCATCACTGAGAGATATGATGAAAGCATCCAAAGGCAGGCCACCATGACTACACACAAAACAGACACCACTTTGAACCCTCTGTCTTCCTTTGTTTCCGCTGCAGCTTAAGAGCAGGGGTGGCCAGAGGCCAGCGCAGCTCGTCGTAATGTGTGGCTCACATGTGGCCAGAGCCTGAGTAATGCTGCTTCTTTGGCCGGGCCATGTCGAGAGACGCGCCGCAAATATCCACAGACTGAAATAACAACAACTGTATGACAGTAAACACTACAGATCTAACATTTCATTTTTAACCAACCAAAACCAGCGTGCTGTTCTAGTCTGTTCCACATATAACTGCACCGCTGCAGGCTATTTGCAATACGCAATACCCAAAGGCTTTGGAGATGGTAAGATGAGAATTCGCTCTGTCGACGAGAGAGGAAACTGATCTTTCAGTTCCCAGCAGATCATTTTACTTTGGGAATATGTGTCACACAATAGTATTGTTTGTAAGTGCGATAACTATGCTGACCTGCATTGCCTTTAAGAAGAAATGATGAGCCTTAGATGTGAAATAAAATATATACATTATATATATATATATATTCACTTATTAGCTGATAGCGTCTCTCAGCTTATTGTGGAGAACAATGAAGGCCCCTAGGAGGCTTAAAGAAGGAGATGAAAACCCAGAGGAAACACTGCTTTCGTCTGCAGTGAGGGGGGTTGCAGGTAATGAAGCTGATACGTCAGAGGTTGTGTGTATCTGTGCTTGTTTGTGCCTGTGCTGCATGCACATGTGTGCTCTAAGTGTGCATGTGCTCGCGCTGGAGCTGCTAGTTATACATGCTAATCACAGCTACTGGGTGTGTAATTGGACATAACAGGCGTCACTCGGGCGGGGTGGGCGGGAAGGGGCAGCGTGGCTCCTTGAAAGCCCAGCCAGCTAATTTGCACACAGTGATATTCCCGCGTTGACAACTGGAGGCAAATAAATGAGCTGGGGAAAGGCAGCCAGACGATGTGCCACTGCGCGCCCGCTGCTTGATTTGCCACCAGGGCTTCGGAACCCAGGTAGCACAATTACTGCCCATCCTCTCTCCCTAAATTGTGAAGCGGAAGAGAAGTGACACCCATACGGCGTGCATCACTGTAATCGAATCTAAATGAAGGCTGTGCATAACCAGAGCTCCCACCTGAGACAGTGGGAGAGATGTGACCGCGCCAGCCTGTCAACACCGTGTCAACACACCCGTTCACAGCCCCGTCCGCATGCATAATCACACCAATCATTACAGTGTCAATGATGATAATGTAAATATAAAGAGTCGAGGCAGGAAAGAAGAGGACAAGGAGGGGACCAGGGAACGAGTAAGTTTGAGAGTAGAAATAGCGACTGTGAGGGCGAGCAGTGTAGCAATGGGGAGGGAAAATGTTCCGTTTCAATCAGTTACACTAAGTTTACTTTAGGTGGCAGGAAGAGCACACACATCACACCTGTGCTAGGGTGGAGGTGACATGTAACACTTTAGGCTAGGTGTAACCTTTAGCAAACATGTCAGCATCCCAGTGCACAGTGCATCGACTCCTGGGTGCTCCGTCTCGTGCTCTTTGGAAAATAAGTCATGTTTTGGTGATGCCATTACGGTCATGCTCAAATGTATCACCTTCGCAATCGTACCGTTAAGCTAATATTAGCAATGGTACTCGAGGCAATGTTCAGTAATTGACAGAAAAAAATTGCTTAATAAGTCAAGTGCGTTCACCGCTTATTGATGTGCATTGTGACAGCATAATGTTGAGTTGTAATTGGCCTTTTTTTAAACACCGCTGAATTGTATGTAACAATCTGAAATAATGAGCGATGTGCATAAAATATGTCTGGCTCCTAGTTTGACATGCTTCGACTGTGACATGTGCAGCAAAGGTCATTGCACATGGTTGTATCTGATAGCTGGTTAGCAAGGTAGCTTGTTAGCTCAAAAGTGCCGCACGAAAAGTGAGGACTCCTGTCACGAAGCCAATTACTCCTATTGAAATCTATCCAAACGAGCCGACGCATTCGTACCTTCAATATTCCTGCCGGAGCTACGCCACGGTCTGTCAGAGCTAGCCTGCTAGCACTGAGCATAGCGCTGTGAGTACAGTCTAGTTGTACTACAGGAGTATGTGTGTAAAAACCTTTTGACACATAGTTTGGCTTAAAAAACAACATATATGTAAAACATATAAAGCAGCATTTCAAAATGTACCCAGATTGTTGTTAGTCATAATTCTGTGTTATTTGTTCATTATGGTTTGCGCATTATAATTCAAGCAATAATACTACTGCCATATCCTTTGGGGATAATTATATGGTAGGAAATCATCTGCCGAGTACCCCTCATAGTACTACGAAGCCTCTCTCCAACACCCACTGAATTTATTTGTATGTTTCTGTGTCCATATTGTACACTGTATGTGCAGTTCTGCGTGTTATTTTTTTTAAATGCAGTCAGATACCAGTATTTGACATAGACGTTTGTGTTGGGGGTCACTTTAAATCAGTTACAGCATGCAGTTTTTTTGTATGGTGGCATTCCTGCGTCCGTGCATGGTTTCTTCACGGAGCTTGTAAAGTGGCTTTTTGACATTTTAATGGTTTTTAATGACACGGGTTTACAGTAGAAACCCGGCTTATTTGTTAGACCTGCCAGATCTGTTGATTAATGTGTGCTGTTCTTGTAAAAAAATAAAGAAGACAATAGGTTATGTTAATTAAGTGTCATTTGGAATAACCGTGTGTGTGTGCGTATGAACTTGTCCGCCATTGCAGGAGTTTAAATCACCACTAATGTCAGAAGGGACATGCTCCATGCCAGCCAGCATCATTATCAGCCCTTCCTGGTGCCAAAGGGGAAGCATTAAATCCTCTCCACCACCCCCGCCGATTGAGACGCTGTCATTAACCTGAGGTGACGTCGGTGCAGGCCGCTCAGCCTGTTAGCCGCTATCCCCATTGACATCTACACACCGCTAACCCGCCAGCAACAGAGACCTGTATAATGCCCGAGCCTGAAACCAGCTTGTTTCTGTCACCGCCGCCTCTGGAGCCAAACTTTACTCAGTTCCAGCATAAGTCAGACCTTATAGGAGTCACTGCTGATGATCTCAGTGAGGAAGAGGAGGTTGCATGTAGGATATAGAGTTTGCAGTAGCGTTTTCCACAGTGGAGACTTCAATTCAAATGGACATGATGAGGAACTACTCTTTGGTTCCACTAAATGGCTTTAAAACTGTTGTCACGGTGCTCTGACTCTGCACCAAAGTTGAAGTTCAGGAAGTTCTGTTATCTTTACTCCAAAATGTATACATTTGAAGTGTTTTTGAAACCCATGAACCTCGCTGTAAAGTTGTAGAAAAATCTTACCGCTCATCTTTTAGCAAGGTGCCACATTTGTTTTTCACTATTTTCCTCGATTAATCCCATCAATCTGGAGTTTCTGCCATCCTACTGGCCTAAAGAGTGTCCTCAGTGAGCGTTTTCCTTCCCTGTCATGAACACCAGTGTGGAGAGAAAAACGCTATCCGGCTCCGGTTAAAGCGAGGACGCCGACACCCTGTTTAACGACAGCGTGTACTTTGTGCTGTAAATGTAACACGTGATTTACAGTACAGTGGAATTTATTTTGAGGGATCTTGGGGGATGATGAAGTAGCAGTGCAGGGATATAGAGAGTCGGCCAGCCTCTGGAGGCTTTGACCAGACATGTTTTCCTCTTTCTTTAGCCCACAATTAGAAGCGATAGTCTCCCACTCCTACGATGGCTCCCTCTCCTCAGCAGAGATATATTTATCTGAGGATAATTGGCCATTAAATCCTCACTTGACAACTGTGAAAATGCCACCCCAAGAGTAATCTAGCTGCCAGAAAATGACAACGGTTGGCAGAGCTGTCGACTGCTGGGAGCCACATCAGGAATGGATGGATCTATTCCACGCACTCACATCCATACACATGCACACGTACGCATTGAACAGAGCTGGCTGTCCTAATCAAATTCTGTCCTGTTCACATGCTTGTGATTTTTTATTTATTTTTTTGTATAAAACGGAAAGCCCTCATTATGATGCTTATTAAAAGACAGGTCTCAGCATTAAGGCTGAAACACCGTCTTTTTAAACCCTTCTGTCACTAAAGAGAAATGCACTTTTTAGCTTTATTTATTTTGATTAACTTTGCAAGCTCCCTGCTTTGATCACTTTATCGGGGTACTCTTTATTCAATTACAGATGTTGCACGTCTTTGAAAGCCCTTATGTAAAACTGGATCTTTCTTAGCATAGCGCCTGTCTGACTTGCGCTGATCCTTATCATACGGTTCAATGTATCTGAGCTTACCAGCTTTTTGAAGCTGTCGAAAGCCCGGCCAAGGCAAATGAGAAGACAAGCGTTGCGCTATAAATTTCTGTCCTTTTCGTCCAAGTGCCTTGGCTGTCTGTCAAGCTGCTAACACGAATCAGACTGAGCAGCAGATACAGTAAGTGTAATTATTCTCAAAGGACGGAGAGAAGACCAGATCTTTGGTAGTGTTTCAAATGCTGGCACACGTCAGCCCCTGGGTGAACACCTTCCTGTATGTGTATGTTTTCTTTCTTCCTCTGATCAAATCCGTACCAGACCTCTTCTTGCAGTTGAAGGATTCCCATTTTGAGGTTTAAACATGAATTACATTGTGCTTGCATAAAGAGAGTCCCTTGTGAGAACTTCATAAAAATTAAAAATAAAACGTTGGTAACAAAAGTGGATCATGATGAGACTTGGGGTCTCTTTCTCTTAATCTGGTAAACCTGTGTTTGTGAAATGGAACTGTATTAGTTGGAAAAGTGCAAGGTTGTGGCAGAGCGACAGGAGCTTAAATACCATAAATGTAGAATAAATGGCGAAGGAGTCTGTTCTGTCCCTGTCCACTGCAGAGAAAGAGTTCCCATTGGATGAGAGTGCCGTGTGTCCACTCTGTGCTGAATCTAGGCCAGAGAGTGACTCAGACACTTCCAGCCCAGCACCTGTGTGTGGAGATGTCAAAGGTAGCTGAGAGAATGGGGGGGACCATGCTCAGAGTCTTTTCACATGTCATTTGTGCTGCAGATTCAGGTGGTTACTCAAATCACAGCGCACAGTCAGAGCATGTTTCAGGAAACACCCATCTCCAGGAAGCTGAGAGCTTTCTCTAATATTACTCAGATGGTACTGGACGGCAGGCTGACATGAAACGGAATATTACTAATAATACAGTCGGCGGCAGGAAGAGGGTGGATTCCGCTCTAAAAGCTCCATACTGTGTTGTTTATTAATTCAAAGCAGTGTTTCAGTTTCACAATCCATGTTATCAAAAATTCCACCATTGTCTTGAGTGCAATCTCATGTTGGAGTGATAATGGGACGGAGAGTACAGCAGAGGTGAATAAAAGGTACGTATTCACCAGAGTGCATGAGAAGGAGAAGGGAGTGACAGAAAGGAGTGTTTCTGCATTTCGGTACCTCGGCCCACCAGTGACAACACCCAAAACAGACGCGCGCTACGTTTTAACAGTTTGTCAAGGAAGCTTTTGTTAGCTCCATTGTATTTTCTTTCTCTTTTTTGTTCGTGTGCGTGTGTGTGTGTGTGTGTGTGCCTCTGTTGTTTTTTTACACCCCTCCTTCCACATCAGTCCTTTACTCTGGAGGATGCCTCGCCGTTCACAAACAACAGCACTCTCCGAGTCGGCTCTGTTTGATGACCTACATTACATTCTTTTTTGCACGGAGGTACAGCGGGCTTACATGCCATGTGTGCATAAACTGAGGTGCAAATGACTCGAACAAAAGGGAGGAGCAGTCGTACGGGGACTGAAATGAAAGTGTGTACCGTCGTGGGGGACGCACAGCATCAACACAGCTCAGCGGAGTCTAAACACCGCCGCTGAGGGTTTTGTGTCACAGATGACGGCTTGCACTGGTGCGACGTGTGTGTGTGTGTGTGTGTGTGTGTGTGTGTGAACATGCTTTATGTGCATTGTTCGTGAATATATACATACAGGACGTGTATGCTTATGAAGGACAGCTAACTCTCCTCTGGGACCAACTGGCAGCCACTTCCTGCTAGACGTATAAACAATCCACAGCAGTACAGTTCACCCTCTGCCTTTGGGGTTGGGTGTGGGAGTCTCACACCAATCCATCTGTACATGTGATATGCAGAAAGTAAGTTCAAATGAGTTTCACCCGGCTGGATGGTGAACATATTGGATGTGCTTTGATCACAATGCAGGACGGAATCACGGCAAAATCATGCACTCCCCTCTATTGCATGTACAGCGATCGTGCTCAACAACCCAGTGTGCAAAACCACACATGTTCAGCGTGGATGAGAAATCAACTCGACGATGTTCATCCAGCAACGGCTCCATTGAAACCCACGTCTCTGCAGTGTCTCCGCTCAGCACAAACTCAGAGGACACCCGCGGCACTGTTGCTGTTGGTGTAATGTGTCATGCGGACGTCTGTTCGCATGGAAGTAAAAGCTCAGTTATGAAAGAGCCATCACACAGATTAAGCCCCTCTGCTTCCCCTCTCCAAAAACTAAAAGTTTTGGTGTTATCCCTGAGAGCAGCACTGAAGCAGAAATCCAGTTAAGCCCCATTAGGAGCCTGCGCGCTGTGACGATCTCATTGGAAATGCTGGATGAAAATTGCCCGGATTAATGCGTTAATCCGCCTCTTTAAAATGCTAATGTCCATTTTATGCCCATTAAATCTCAGTGTGCGTTTTCTTTGATGCGTGCAATTTCTATCAATTAAACACAGAGGAGTGAAAACAGGCAGGAGGGAGATTAGTTCCCTTGCTTCAAGCATGAATTTCTCCTTTTGGTTTCATATTTATCTTGAGTGGGGAGGGGGGTGTTGGGAATGGGTTTGTGAAATACAGAAGGAGCAATGTGGTGATATGGAGAATTCTGGGAGCCCTGCATGCCTTTCACAGGAGCTCATAACAAACCCTCAAACGTCCAATAGCAATAAGGAACATGTAAACATATTACAAGAGTGATTTTTCAGTTCAAAAATGACTTTAAATGATCTTCTCACTTACTTTATCTTACATAATGATATATTTGCCCTGCAGTCCTTTATAATATGTTACTTTTTTACATTTTTGAAGCTGAATATTATCCTGACTACAGTACTATAATTTATTTTGATCTATATATGTATGAATTATTTGTTGTTTTACTGTTGACTGTTGCAGCATCACCTAAATACCACCCCATAATCCTTTGCAACACATGCACTGCATTTTACAATATAGTTTGTATAAATCCTCACTAGCTTTCACTTGCAGCACCATGACACGTTGGGTATTTTGCTCACCCAGTGCATATTCCAGTACAGTATATGCAAAATAAGCTTTACTGTAATTTCTAAATAAACATTACAAGGGAACACTTGTAGAGATTGTAATGGTATGAGCCATAGCGCCCCAATGTTATTCAATTTCTACTTAAAGCCGCTCTAATCAAGGTTTTTATATTGACAATGATCAAATGTGACGTGTAATGTGAAAGATGTGGCTTGTAGCGAGGAGCCCGCAGCGATTTGCATTTCTACTGAGCTTCATAGTGTCTTTGAGCTTATTGTTTTGGTCTTTACCGTCGGCAACTTTACTGTTTTGATTCAGCCTCACCACTCTTATCAATGGTGTTTCCAGGGAAGCTGATGAACATAGTCCCTCTAAGACCCTCTAAGGTTGTTTATTGGTCAATCATGATACACAGAGAACAATGCTCAAACACACACATACAACACGTTCAAATTGCATACAAATGCTTTTAACACCATCTGGGGGGAGTGGTCAGCCTTCTATGGCTCCAATGCACATGCCCTGTCCTGTCTTGCCCAGGGACACTTCGACAGGAGGAGGAGGAATCAGAAGGCCAACCCAAGGCGACAACCCCAGGATGAAAGTCAACAGCTCTAATTCCGGTACCACCTGACATATGGCCGGGATATATTGTATGTATCAACTTTATATGGTCGTGATATGTCTATTTTGTGTATACAGCTTGTTCCCAAGTGGCAATGCAGATAGTAATCAACATGGGGATAGGAGATGTGATTTAATACGATGCCGATGATGTGAGGTGAACTTTCATCCTATAGTGAACGACTGGCAGCAACAACTCCTAGAGAGGAAGGTTTTTTTTCCAACATTAGCAGAAAAGAGAACAGCGAGAGGAGACCACCGACTTCCACAGCAGCCAGGGGAGGTAAAATCAAAATCTGTCCCGGAGATAAGATAACGGGACTATGAATCTAGTTGGGTAAATCTAGCAAATGTGCAGCCTATGCCACGGAAGTATAGCGGAGCCTGTCCAAGTCTTCGGGACAGCAAAATGAGGAAGTTCAGAGTTCACGAGTTGTCGTTCCCTGATTACCTGACTCACACGCAGCAGAACATTAGGAATGTGATTCAGAGCTATTGTAAAGCAACACGGACAAATCCATTTCCAGATTAGTCAGCGTGAAGCTCCAGAGAGCCATGGGTATTGAATATGGACAACAATCACAGATTACCGAGCTGAGTCATGTGTCTGCACAGGCCTGCAGATAGAATAAGCAGTTTGGATAGAAATGAACTGTGTGGTGAATCCTGTGGAATTTCTCATCCCACAAATGGCGGGATGACTCGCGGATGCCCTCGCTGTTGCGCAAAGCCTTTTAAGACCAGGAGTGACATAGCTTGTCCAATCACAGAGGCCTTTGTGGCTGACCATAAAATGCTTCCAGATTTGTCACACACACACACACACACACACACAGACTCATTGTTCAGATTTAAAATGCTTCCAGTAAACTCGCATTTATCATGTGAGCACTATTTTTGAGGTACAACGCAAGGAATGATTTATGGAGGTATTTCAACTTCTCTCGCGCTCGCCCTCCATCATGAGCAAAATGTGCTGCCGTAAAAGTAAAATACACCCTGTGCTACATGGCGAAAATGTACTAACTCATATTTTATTTACTCATGCATTGTTTTGACAAGTTGCTGTGTGCCAATGGAAGTGCCACTGGCTTTTTGGGAGGTCCAGGAAGCTATTACTATAGATTATGCAGATGTGGAGGGCCATGCAATCCATTAAGATGACTGAAGATAAAGGAAAACCTTAATTACTCCTGTTTACAAAGACGCCAACATCACTAAGCAACCTTGAAGTGCTGACACTCCTTATTTGGGTTGGGGCACCCCCAAGACATCCCACTCTCCACTTCCTCTGCTGCCACTCATCCCCATCCAATATACATATTAAAAACTAGTGCTCCCTCTGGCAAAACAGCTCCACCTCCACCATAAGCATATGTGGACTATTCAGTTGGATGGGTAATTTATTAAAATTGACCTAATTTCCCGTGATATATCAAATCTCTGCCTCAATAATCGCAAGCCCAATTTCATTGAGAAAATTAGGTGCCTGCTGCTCTGCGCGATCAGAGGCCTGGAAAATGAGGCCCGGACTGGTATTAGAGAGCATTCACAGCCTGCTAATGGTCGGCAGATAAAACAGATTACCACAACATTCATTACAGTTCAGCGACAGCATTGAGCAGCCAAAATATAAGCACACGGTCAAAACCATCATTACAGAGGCCTGTTAAAACATACATGAGGCCTCTGACAACGGACGATTTGTGGTATGGAGGTCCTGGTGTGATTGGCTAAGGAGTATATAATGCTATATTGTCACCATACGCATATGCATTGCGTGTCAGAAACCAGGTTTGGGTTTGATGTAATTAATTCAAAATCAGGACGATTTAAAAATTCAAACATTAAAGAGCTTTTGGATTTCAGGCATTCAGCTTAAACTGTCACCCAGACTGACAAAAACTATCGTGACTAAGTGTTATTCATGTTTAGTGTAGGGAATAGTTTCATATATTGAGAAATACACTTGTTCACTCTCTTGTTGAGAGTTAAGTACAGCGTTGGGCAGGTGACTTGACAAATGTAAACTCACCTATTAGATATCGCTCATTGAAAAAGGAATATTATTACCCTACTAACTCCACAGCAAAAGTAATTTGCTTTGCTAATCGTTACATTACTTTCATTACTCGGCGCAGAACCTTTAAAGGTGCCTTTTAACAATTCCAAAGTCGCCACACCCACATGTGTGTTAACACGAGAAGAAATGGTAAACGAGATTGTTGTCTAACAAGCATCCAGCTGACAGTGTGGAGGTATTAACCGACCACTAGCTCATCATCAACAGCTAGCTTAGCCCCGGTAACTGCACAGATCACTCCCATGTCAACTTGCCTCTTATTTAATCCACAGACATGAGAGCAATACCAATCATCTCATCTAAGTCTACAAGAAGGCAAATAATAATTTCCCCCAAAATGTTCAACTATTTCTTTCAGGCAACACAGCAAATTACAGCAGTTTATTACATTTGAGATAATGATGGATGGCATGAGCACCCATTTATTTGATAAGAAAATGTATCGTGCTACATGTAAAGCATGTTAGACTGACATCCATCATGTTGCCACTGACCTCTTGCAGTATAAGTAGGTGAAAGGCAACGAAAAAGCCACAGACTCAAAATAAGGATTAATTTCAAGATATCAACAGCAGAGTACACAGGCAAGACTGTATCATTTAATACAGCTGGGTGGAAAGATGACTGAGACCATCACTCTTTACCATTAATATTTCTTCCCGTCTTAACCGCTAATAGAGGATGACAGTAATCTAATCCCGGGTCCTGATCAGCAGCATAAACACTGGAATCCAGTTTGCAGTGAGGTCTCTCAAACATACTATGGAGCCAGACTGAGTGCTTTGCCCTCAGCTTCAGTTTGCACAAATGACCTAAATGCAAAACGGTAGAATAAAATGTGTCTTTCTTTGTCATATTGAAAGCAATTATTCTAAAAACTGTTCACTGCCCAGCAGAAAGTGGATAACTACAAGTATAGCTCTCTTCACATCAAGCCAAACCTCAGAGACCATTTTTGCGTGGAAACAGGCAAAGCCTGGTCATTGTCATGTTGTTCTGCTTGTTTTGGGGTTGAGGCAAAATTAGTTGCAACTGAGTTTGAGGTCTCGAGACGGCATGCTCCCACGATGTTTGGGCCACCATTTGTCATTATACAATTTGTCGGTACTGCTTTCAACAAACAGGAAGTCCCTTAAAGCCAGCGGAGGACCTGGCCAGGACATGTCTCCGCCGACAGGCTCATAGAGGAGGACTGATGGGATTGGACAGATTCAAGATGGTGCGGTTGTATCTGATGGCTGGGACTTTTCCCTCCCACTTTTTCTGAGGAAGGAGCCAGTACACTTGGACAGCCTGCCAGCCACTACTCGCGCGTGAGAGATCTATCCCACAGAAAACATTGTCATTCTTGTACTCCTTTTGCCTCTGGTTTTTCTCCTGAAACACAAGCATCCATGTGTTCCAATAACTGAAGCAGCAGTTTGGTTTGCGCTCCAAGATTTCCATTACTTCCCCTCCCTGTCTTCCAGTGGTTACAGCTGGTGTTGTTGGATTGCATATTGCAGCATGATCCTTAGGGAAGGCATTGTTATGGAAGTTGGGTCTACTGCACTAGAATCTATTCTGACTCCATTCAACAGCCTCCCTGTCTTAACACCACAGCTGTCAGCAATGTCACAACATGATGAGCCGTGACACCACCGAATCTAACAACGCTTTGTCACCCTGATACACTTAAGCATTGGTTACAGAGCTCTGGCTTGGCAAAGACATGCTGTCAAGTAAGGAAAGACCATTATCTGCAATAGACACAAAAGTACAGGGGATCCCTGCAGACACAGAGATGATTAAGGGCTAAGTGTCATTCTTCCTGTCTTGGTGTATTTTTTAAAGAGCTAAATCTCTTACTGTCCTTTTTACCATGCGCCTCAGACTCAGACCCATCCCTCATGCCTTCTCTGAAGGGACACAGACCCTGACAACCATGTTGGGAAATTATCCAGAGGTACCAGTCCTGGTACTGGCACTGGACACCACTTCTCCTACCAAAGATGGAGAGAATAGGAGAGCAAATCAATGCAAGGATTTACATACATGTGGGAAGCTATCATTGATGAGCACAGGGACAGCTACATGTGAGCGGGATTTGCAGTGATG
This sequence comes from Gadopsis marmoratus, assembly GCA_036023855.1. Lineage (NCBI taxonomy): Eukaryota > Metazoa > Chordata > Actinopteri > Centrarchiformes > Percichthyidae > Gadopsis > Gadopsis marmoratus. Next base: position 15,662 of record JAVQJF010112037.1, read on the forward strand.
GAAAATAATTTGAGGGATGCATACACACGAATCAGAGTCTTGGTTCTGGGGACCAAAATAATGTAGCTAAGCCTCGTTGACACTGGTCTGGCTGTTGGTGCCTGATTTCCCAATGATGATACAGCTAGCAAGCCACTAAAACTGCCAGATTTAGAAGCGTGATGGCATTTTGAATAAAGGTGCCTAATTTTGATGTATTGTTTAGACATGCTATATGTGTAACCGGGGAATGGTTGCAATCTGGATTCACACTTTTATACTATAAACTGCTGCAAACATCCGTGCCTGGGACCTTCAGAGGTAGCTGACGCAACAGTTAAGCATTTTGGATTTTTTGCAAAGAGAAGATTAATCCCACTCTCACATCTGTCTAGTAAATATGAAGCTACAATCGACAGCTGTTTAGCTTGGCTTAGCACAAATACTGAAACGGGGAAACAGCTAGCCTGGCTCTGGCCATAGATAACAAAATTAAACTACCAGCGCCTCTAAAGTGGACTAATTAACACATTATAGCTCGTTCATTTAATCTGTACTAAAGTTGAAGGGTAAAATGGACAATTCTTGGGGAGCAGTAACTTCCTGGAGTCTCCACTGGTTGCCCAACAACTGCTTTCAGCCAAGTAAAAGTCCGGGTCATAACACCAAATTAGTAATATGCTTTAATGCTGCTCATAGAGCCAGGCAAGCGGTGTCCTCCTCTTTCCAGTCCTGGTGCTAAGCTAAGCTAACCGGCTGCTTGTGGTAGCCTTATATTTATAGACATGAGCCAGTTTGACTGAGCTGAATGAGAAACAGCAACAAGTCTGCATCCCCAACCTCTAGGCTACCGTGAGCCCATCTAACTGTCTGAAGAGTGGTATTAGTATTCACAGAGACAGACAGACAATCAGGCTCCAGTTTTATCACTCAGCATTTGTAAGAATCAGATCTGAGACACAGCAGTATCAATAAAAGATCTCATTTCCAGCCGCACTCGAACAACTGCGCCTCTTTCAACCTACACTGTGGGTATCAACTGTGCACTGAATAATGAAAAGCAATTATGTAGCTAAACAAAGCCACGGCGGTAATTGGCTTTTGTTTTATTTTTATTCACAAAATGAAAATAGCGGCGCGCGTCTGTGTGTGGTTTTCTTTTTCGAGATCCTGCGGGTCATGCTCAGGACATGCTCTTCCTAACACCAGTCTGCCGACAGCAATAATGTGATGGAGGTTCCAATGCACATGAATTAGACGCCAAGTTGGTATGAATGCGGGGGCCAGCGGCAGACAATCTGGCTGAAACGAGAAGGAAACAGAAGTCGGCTGCTTAGATTGTGTCTGAATTAATTATTCAACGACCAGATTCTCTATCCGATGACCCCGGTAAAGAAGCACAAATTATTTAGCAAGCTGCCACATCAGCGCTTGGTGTGAGGACACGAAGCATGGGCTCTCACTGAGGTATCATAGAAGGCATGTGAACCTCCGCTCAGGCTGCTTACTGCGTGACACACGGCCTCGTGGGTACTGATGGCTGTATCAGGGTACAGGGGTACGGTTTCTCTCCCACCCATCCAGCCTTTCCGTCAGGCCTAATAAAGAGGGTCAATTCCAAAATCTGAACCTTGAGAACAGCTTGCACAAGGTTCAAACAAATGTTAATACTTGTTACAGGACAGACAAGTATTTGATGGGCAACATGCAGATCAGATCCTCTATATTTAAAGCAGGGGGAATAATGTTCATTTTTAAATACTTCTTCATTATCAAGTGTAACACTAAACTAAATCTGAGTTTCAACTAGTCATGTGACTGTACGCTAAATATATTATGTTTCAGGTGTAACAATGAAACATGTTGATGTATCTCTGCTGCAGTGTCACAAAGACAAAGTCTTGAACTTGGTGACATACAGTGAAATGAGACAGCCACGTCTGACAGCATGATTGTCACCCTGTTATTTTTGTTGCTCTTAAAAAAGCTATATACTTTCCACAGCCACTCAAAATGTGTTATGATTTCAGAGCGTGCCAGAGAGAGGGAGGGAGGGAGAGAGAGAGAGAGAGAGAGAGAGAGGTTGGATGAAGAGAGAGGGGACAGACTTTTTGCTAACACATATGCAGGTGTGTGTGTGTGTGTTTGTACACTGTGCATGTGATAGGGAGTTAGCCTTGATCTTGTTAGTGGAGATTGGGGTCTCTGTGAGACCTCACAGACTGGGCTGTGGGTGTAATTGCCCCTGGCAGGCCGGCCTGTAACCATGTGGAGACTTATGGAAGAGGAATGGGGAGGAGAGTACGGAGCCTTTGTTTGTGGCAGCCGCCACATGTCTGCCTGTGTGGCAGTGCCGAGCTCCCGGGTGTGGAGGCTTGGCTTTCGGGGAGATGATTGTTATAGCACTGGTGTTGGCTTTAAAAATGCCATTTTAATGGGAATGCATTTCACAGGCAAGAGCAGCGAGGTCTGGGAAGCCAACATCAGAAGTTCAGCATGTGCCGGTGTCGGGAGACAGTTCATGAGTGGAAACAGCCTGCCATCTACTGCTGGACACAAGAATAACAGATAGGCTCTTGAAAACCTCTCCAGGCTTGTGTTTTTTAGAGGTTTGCTCTGCTTTAAACAAATATTTTATGACATACATTTGCAATTTCTGTATGTAAAAGAGTTATTTATAAAATCCATGTAAAATTACTCTAAACTCAAATGCACATTATATACACACACAGAGACATCTTTTGTAGTTTAATTTCTTTTGAGGCTATTATATTTAATTCTAAATAATTTGGTCAAATCACCTTTGCCTACCACTTTTCCAACACTTCTCCCTTACTTATTGTCTTTCCACACACTAATTCTGCATGTAAACTAATATGATGCATATGTCATCAGTCATGTAACTGTGGTTGTAAAGTAGCTTAATTAAAGATCCATTCAATACATGACCTTTTCCACTTACCTCAAGCACTTTCAACGCTTTTCCTTAATGAACAAATGAATTATGCAGTGACCTAGGCTCAGCCAACAAAAGGCATTTGCTGCTTAATGTGTTTGCCTAAATAGCAGTGAAGAGCAGGCCTACCTTTTAAGTGGATAAGGTACCTCTGTTCGGCTTGCGGTAAGTGTCTAGTTTAATTTAATTCAATAATCCTGATAAATGAAATAAATCCCTTTTGGGACATCCATTCCTTGAGTAGCGAGATAATATAAAATGAGGTTCACAGAGAAAAAAATTAGAACATTATGGTTGATTGAGCTTTTACAAAAAGCAGAAATATTAATACAGAGATCTTCTTTATGTTTATAATTTTGCAATAATGAATGAAGGCATCCATGTGGAAAACAATCAGAGCTCGAAACGGATGACAGTGATTGTGAGGCTTAGTGAAAGAATGCATTAGCATTTTCACACACTCCCAATGCAAATTGTTTCACTTAAACTTTTTAAATACCATTTTGTGTTCTGACTTAATTTTAATAAGTTTGCCGATAAGGAAGCATAAGCATGGACTTGAAAGGCAGATCGTGAGTCTCTGCAACACATTTACTCACTATTTGATTCATGAGAGGAAAGGGGGAAAATTGAAAAGAATGAAAGAACATGATCTTCTCTGAGAAATAATACAATTTGTGCTGAATCGAGATTATTTAAATATAATAGAAATATCCACATTAAACATTCATTTGAATTCAATATAAATGCTTGTATAATTGATTGCACTACTCTGCACAAATTAAAATGGGCCTTTGTGGAGGCTGGCACTGCTAATATTGAAATTCTGCCTGGGTAAAAGTAAAACATTTACTAAACATCAAATTTAATAAACATGTTTGTGCTATATGTATTTATTATATTTAATGGCCAAACTAACTTTGTTTGTGTATGACTCAGCCAAATGACTCAGGATTTTCAGCATTGTGGACCCAAGCACATAAATATAATCTACAGTACAGTTCTTCAGAATTTGTTTACTTTAAGAAAAGTTATTACCTGTGTTGGTATATAACAAATGCACGGTGAGTTTAAGTAATAACTGAAATTAAAGCTGTCAACAGCTAAAATGGCACCGGCAAATCTTTTGATTGTTTTGTAAACAACGAGAGGATTTCACTACATTTTCACTGTGTTCTAGTCTTAGCAAGCCCGTCAGTGATCTCACTCTAAATAATGGACCGACTGTAAGTCCAACTCTGCTGCTCTTCTGCTGTACCCATGTATTACCACAGTGAACTGTTTTTATTTAACCCCTCTTTCGCAGACTTATCACTTGTTTCCGGCAAGCGCAGTCTCTTGTAAGTCAAATTGATTGAGTTGTCCTTGAACATCTGTTGTTCGGCCAAGCCTCAAAGGTAATCCCACTAATGGCCCTCTAAGCTATCCACATAAACACACACATAAATAAAAATGTTTCCGAAGAGATTTGGTCATTGACTTGCTGCTAATCAATTCTGCAGCCACATCTGTTGATGAAGGTTCATGAAGTACAGAGCAAGATATATGCAGCGATCAATGCCTGGCACTACGCTGGCTGGGCGGTGAGTGACAGTCACAGCTCCGCCGGGAGTCAACATTTACACACAGATGGACCGGGCCTGTCGGATGTCTTGGCAAAAGGCTTCTGTACACACACACACACACACACACACACACATATACACACAAACAGCGAAACACTGACCAACAGCATGTTGTCCATCAACGGCACAAGAGGGAAAATTACGGGCTCATGTGAAGCGGAGTCAGTAAAGTGAAGAAGTGGTATTCCATAATTTGAGCTGCTAAGCTCTGGCACAGACTGATATGACTGCTGTTGGATGAGTGCCACTTCACAAAGCCATTGTTTCAAGATTTTAGGGGGGAAAAAATGGGAAAAGGCCTTTTTGACTGGCTGGATGGGTATGTTTTTTAGATTTTGTCAATTACCTTTGTAGTTTTGGTGCTTTCTTTACTGTATCCACAGGATGCACACTGTCTGTTTAACAAGGGGGGCAAAATTCAGATTAACAAAACTGACCAGCATTATGGTTAATGCCAAACAAAGGCTGAGCTCGCAACACCAACATTCTTCTGTCCAGTTAGACTGAAGCAGCTCACAGCATGGCTTTCTACTTTTGAATGATGACAAACTCTAAAGGACCGAAACATACCTGCTGCTCTCTCAGCATGATGCTCATGGGGAGGCAGTCGGAAATTTCTCCAACACCTGGGCTTACAGCTAGAGAAATATCTGCATATGACAGACCGAGCTGGGCTTTTTTGGATCACTCCTGCTGCCAAGCAATATTCATAAATTTAATTTCCAATCTGCTCTCCTTTTATTAGTTTGGGTGTTATTAAATGAGATTGCTTCATCTTAATATAATATATTTCCAGGGCTCTCCGAATGTGGCTAGGAGTTGATATTCAAATTCAATAACATGGCCTGTACTTAGTGCATGGCACTAATAAATGCCAATGTATGATGCATATGAAGACGGGGCTCAGCGTGGAAGTCGCAGCGGGCAATAATAATGTGAATGGCCTTCAGAGGTGAGACATGTCTCTCTCCACCCCTGTACTCCACTGCTCATATGCCTGAAGAAGCCCAGGTGACCTACATACAGAGATAGGCAGGATGGGAGTGCTGAAGAGAGGAGAGGCGGCTGTTCATATTCCCATGTATTTTATTAACTAGACTAAACAAATCCCTGAAGAATGTAGACACTAGCTTTGATACAGTACATCAGAAAGAGAACTATGTAAATCTATGTAAAACTATGTGACTGACCTTTAACCTCTCCATTGGACGCTGGAGGAGACCGACCTGTTGGATCCATCTTTGAACAGACATCCAGACTGTTTGGCGTAAGAGAAAGATAAACAAATGACCAGTGAGCAGTACGTAGCAGTATATTGGTTGCAGTGTCTCACCTCTTGGCCTCTGCAGGGTTAAAACTTGACGCCTCTCCCTTTTTCCTATTTTATCGCTGTAACCTGACAACTGCTTTTGCAAAGATTGCAGCTTAGGAAGCTTAGCTGCGGGAGCGAGTGACCTTTACTTTTATTATGAATATTTCTATTTCATCGTTATTATAGAGTGAAATCTATGCATATGATCAGCACAATGGATTTCTTTTTCATTAGTTGTGTAAAATGCCACTCAGTGAATGGAGGGACCGCCGGGGCCGCCTGCCAGATTACCCCCCACCACCACCCTCCACTGGAGGGATCTGACAATTGGAATTAATATGCGTGGAGCTTTCCCTCTCCATTTGTTGGCTGAGGTTTTCCAGGCAACTTTATCAGGGGTAACATTATCGAGAGCTTTGCCGAGAGCTTCTTCATCATGCTCACATCCGAGTCTGCCCAACACTTGTCACTGTCAATCACAACGTGATAATACACAGATGATTCTCTCATTTGGTTTAATAAAATCTTCAGGCTTATTTGAACTGCAGTCATTACAGCAAATAATTGCAGCATTGAGGTTTTAGCCAGGCCATAGCCTCAGGGATAAGGAAAGACTATTGCTATATGAAGGATATGGCTGATGTTTTTTTTTAACCTTTACTCCCAGGTTGTTCATATTTCTAAAATGAATATTACATTTGAATCTAGATTTAGCTTTCTTTATACAAACTAACATTGTTATTACATATTATCTGGACATGAAGTCATATTTTTTCACTTTTTTATGTCTGTGCTGTCAAGAAGGGTTTCACCAGGGACCGCCAACTGTAATTCTTTACTGTCATTTTAACCAAATTGTGGATCTGAATCAGCGGGGCTAAAATTCTCTGAAGAGATGGACTGACAGGAAGGAACATTTTTCATCTTAAATTTGAATTCTGATGCCAGCTGAAGATGTGCAGCTGGAAGATGCTGCTGAAACCACAATATATAAATCTATTTGTATAAACAATGAGACCATAAAATATCCTATTACATGACTGATCTACATGGCAAATATGAAAAAGGGTCTGATCTGATGTGGTGCTTCCTATTCAAATGCGTGTGCTGGATTTGCTGTAGTTTGGGCCACTGTGAAATGCGCCTTAGCACTTGTCAGCCCAAATTTTTTTATTTTGGAATCTTTACCACTCACATATATTTTAATTTAAATAAAGGTTCATGCTCAGTAAGGGTATGTTATTCAATAATACGTAAATAAAATACAATTTAATTTAAGTTCAAATGCAGGTGCAAAACAATTTCCAGTATAAAAACAAAATCCAGCTCTATTTCCAGCACATATTCAATTAGTTAATCCAATCACCCCACTTTAATTACATTCATTAGTATATTTGTTTGACCAAACAAGGTCACAATAGTTGATTAGATAAAGAATCAATGGCAAAGACAAAAAACTCATTACAAAAGCACTGGTGTGGATATTTGCACCCTTGTTTGTGTCAGACAGTTTATCTCAATGTCGATGAAGGCAAAGCAGGCATAAACTTATTTGTTTTGAGGTGGTCTTTGATTTGTACGTGTCAAAAGAATGATGGTGACCTTGCGTTGTTGACTGCCCCAATAAAGAAGCAGGACACTAATTACCTTTGTCAGTGAAGTGTACTTGGAACAATATACAATCAGATAACAATAATGGAGTCAATAATTTGTATTTACCCTGAAACTTGGACAATGTCATTTCTCCCAATTAATGCAATCACCCATGCATTAAATTAGTTTTTTTTCTCACCCAGAAAAATAATTAGGGGTAATTGTTAGGAAATCAATCAATCAGCAGAATGAACTGCCAATGAAGCGTGGTCAAATCTAAAGAAATGTGTGACACAGATGGCTTGGATGCGTCTTACCCTCAAGGGACTTTTGTTGTGCAGTACACCAAAACACTGAAATTAAGACAGTGGAAAAGTGTGTATTATTCACATGTTCATCAAAGTCTCCTTTGTTAACTTCTGTGAAAACTGAACAGATAATGTATAGAATGGAAATACACAAAAACAAATACCACACTGACCAGAGAGACTGGCTTTACAGTCCTCACTTTGAGGAAGCTCCGTTTTAAACTTTGGAGGTGATGATCTGATCTGAAAGAAAAATGCTTATTATATTAATATTATTTTACAATCACGTTAACAAGTGTTAACAAGATGTTAAGTCTACTAAGATTCGATCAGTGTTGTTATTTAAGGTTCTGATTGCTTAAAAAAACAAGTCTACCTCCAATAAGCCTTTTCATACAAAAAGTTAACATTTCCTGCTTTAGACACACAGGTTTGAATCACTGGCCCCGCGGGCCAAAGTACATTTTTGTGGCCGAGATGTAACATTATGTTAAAACAGTCTGCAAAGGGCCATTTAAGGCAACTTAATACAGCCTTATTTAACCGCGACACTTCAATACATGAAAAGATATTAACTGAATGATAACATATTTGTATAATAATTCATTTAAATTGAAAACCCAAGTTCACCTCCATGGAGCACTTGGTGGTCGCAAAGTAGCTTTTTAAGGCCATGGTTAATGTCGAGCCCTGTAAGTAGCTCTCACAATATGTATTCATATTTGAAGAAAGAGACGGTTAGGTTGGACCATTTAAAAAGAAGAAATCAATAAAACATTTGGACAATTAATTAGCTAAATTAGCTCCCTTTTAATGGCTCACTGGGACACTTACTAGACCTGAGCCATCGTTAATGTTATTAGTTCCACCTGTGCGTTTTCAGCTATGACAAGTAAACATGTATGCTGTGAAAAGGGTGTGTTTTTTTTTGTCAAATTAGCCTACAGGCCATGGCCCTGTTAATAACTATATTGTTGTTATCTTTCTTTATTTTTTTTTATTTTTTTTTTGCAAAACACAACGTATGTACTTGCCGTTTGATTGACAGGAAGTCACGGTTCCATCGTCGGCTACTTCCTCTCTGCAAAAGTGCGCTGCCTCTGTCACGTGACGGACGCGCCAGCGAATCAACTGCGAGGACGTTCACCCCGTAGACCAATGAAAATCCGTACTCTTACACCGAGACGCCCCTCATTGCCGAGGGACTGGACTCCGGTTTCTGTCCCAATTGTTTAGCTAGCAAACGTTAGCTTCCTAGCCGGGATGACACCCAAGCGAATGGCGAGCAGCTGAGCAGTGTTTGCGAGAGCTATAGAGGGACACGCGTTGACATTGCTGCTAAAGGGATTTTTACAGCTCAGTGGCAAACACGGTGAGTTACAGCGCTACGCATTTCTATGTACACGGGCCAAATCTAACGGCATAACGTCAGTCGGCTTGTTAGCAGTGCCAAAGGTAGCGTCGCAAGCTAATGCTGTAGCTTAGGTATCGTTAAGTGACTCGAGAAAAGCAGCAGAGACGACGTCAGTATGTGTACATTAACACCAGCTGACGCTTGGAATGAGCATTTAGTCGCATTTCCAGCTGTCAGCTAAAATTACATTAGTTTCAACTGCTTAACGTGGGTCCAAAGCGATTGCTAACGTAGCCGTAGCACTGCAACGTCAACCCCAGGCTGTGGCGAGTGACACGTTAATTCCATATTGATAGCGTCGTTTTTCTTTAAATTAAAACACAGGTCTCTACTGTTAACCACCCTGAGACGGTCTACATTAGTCGCATAGCAGCTATCGTACCCCATGAAACGGCCACGTTAGCGCGAAGCTAAACAGTCCCTCGTTTTAGCTCTTTCCCGAGTAGTAGCTGTTAACATGTCTCACTTTGTAAATCTGTCGGCACGCAACGTTAATATTTGAATCTTTACTATGAAGTTGAAACGATATACTGTACAGCTACGGTGTGTTGGCTAGATGGCTGATGTTTACAAGAGATCCTGTGTGTGTGTGTGTGTGTGTGTGTGTGTGTGTGTTTGACCCAAAATGCAGCAACAATCACTTGCTTTACGTGGCTTCTTTCCATGACAGCAGCGGATGGCCTGGACTGCACTTGTCGTGGCACCTACATAGAAAGAGGGACACGAATCTGAACCTCTGAATGAGTAATGAACCTAAACCCCTTCTGGAGCATGTCTGCCAACACAAGTCGTAAGGTAAGGTTTAAGCACAGTGAGCCAGAATGTGTTCCAGCAGAATGGGGGGGGTAAGGACACCCATTAAGCACTTTTATGTGGGAAAGCAAATAATATCAATCTTGACAGTAAAGTGAGTCTAAAATGACCGAAAGCTTGCATTAGATGATGGTGTGCACAGTGCAAATGCATGTAAATCTGTGGAAGCCTCTCGGAATTGTGTTGGACGTGGCCGTCGTGTCCTTCAGAGCTGAAAAGACGACCGTTTGTTTGCTGAGAAACCAGGGGAGATTAAACTGATTTATACCATGGAGTTGTGACTTTTCCCTCCCAATGAATGAACGGTGTACTAAATCGGCATCGCCAAATGTAAAAATGGAGGTGACGTCTGTACTCGGCTATCACAGCTTTGCTTCAAGTTTTAGACAACAATCATTAATACTTGGTTCTGTTAACAGTTTTTGTTGTGTGTACTTTCAGCTTTTATATGTTAAGAGATCTTTAATCCTCCACCTGTTCCTTCTTGTATGCACTTTTACTAGGAATCTCGTTAAACTGGAATTAACACTCTAGTTGAGGGTGTGGTCTCCAACTCATATTGGGAAAAGAAATTCACTTTATAAATGTGTGACTGAAAACTGTACTTTTTCATCATTTAGAATCAGCTCTTTATCTGTAGAACACCAGTAAGCATTACTCATGTCAGTGATTTAGTACAGTTAGCTTGTACTAGGCTGAATTTCCACCGACAAACTGGTGGGGAAGTAAATTGGTGCAGCCCTGGTGACACAGGGAGAAAGCAAAAGGTGTACCTATTTTTATTTTTTTACTCTTTTGCTGCCTCGTCAGGAACATTTCAAATATTCTGTAGTCAAGTCTTGCTTCAATGAATGTGCAAGCTTGATCTGTTGCATTAGCGAGCCATTCACTGCAAGCATTCCTGCCATACTCGTGGTAGTGATCAGCATCGTTCATTCCTGGCATCCTGCTGCTGGGTTCTCGGTGTGTACAGTGACCTTGTACTGCAACTACTCTCATTGTTCTGCATAGCATCAGTAAGATAATAAACTTTATTTCTAGATGTAGTGATTGCTGTACTTGAAAGTGCTTGCTCTTGTCTAGGCATTGCTTCCTGATAAGCTGAAAACCAGATGGGCAGTGTAACCAGAGAGGTTGGTCACAGCACATGGTCACTAACCAGGGCCGTTGGTCTACTCCTGAGTGTGCATAATGGTTCATAAACTGTAGCCTTCTCGATTCTGGTTCTAAAGCCTTTCCTTGTGTCTACTTGTCCACATGGCTGGAATTTTGTTTTTGAGATTCACATTACACTTCTCGCACACAACAGCAGAGATCTGACAACGAGGACCAGAGTGGACACGGGGAGCAGAGAGCCAGCCCAGCTCGGCTGCCCTTTGGCAAAAAGCAGCTTCCACCCATTCCTAAGAATGCAGCCCCCATTACCAAGCCTGTGTCTACGGGCACCCCAGCCCAGTCAACCAATGGCACTCACGCATCCTACGGGCCATTTTACTTGGAGTACTCTCTGCTGGCTGAGTTGTAAGTGTTGGGCCAGTATCAGTAGTTCAGTTGGTTTGTTTGTATACCATTGGCACTTGTTGCATTGTGTTTATACTTGTTTAATCTTGACGTTCCTTTTTAAAATCTATTGGTAGCACTTGCCTTTAAAATGCATAGTGTCTGTATTAAGTTACGTTCAAAGTATGCCTTTTAATTTAGTACTGAAGAAAACCAGTTCCACGCATGTTTATCTATGTCTTTTGCATTGATCTAACCTCTTGTCATGTGACCTGCAGCACACTGGTGATTAAGCAGAAACTCCCTGGAATTTATGTCCAGCCATCCTACAAATCTGCACTAAGTAAGGACCCTCTTTTTTTGAAGTTCATGTTTCATATATACACACTTACAAAATGTGACTACTCATGGATTCCTCCTTGAATGCTCAACATGTACTTTTCAAAAAAAGATGCAGTACTAAATTAAAAATGTGTATGTAATAATGTTTATAATATCCTTTGACCTATTCTGGGAGCTCCCGTTATCCTTATGCAACATGTATCACTGTTTTCTGCAGAAAATATAATTTTGCTGTGCAGTCTCTGCACTGTCACTGGTAAACTTTCTGCATTGCTCCAGCATGATTCATACTTGTGACGATGGAGGTAAAGATTCTGAAATACCATGTCTCCTACTGTTTAGTGTGGTTTGGGGTGATATTCATCAGGCATGGCTTGTACCAGGATGGAGTCTTCAAATTCACCGTGTATATTCCAGATAACTATCCAGATGGAGTGTGCCCAGTAAGTATAGTGTACCTACTGTATTTGACGTGGTGTGTTTTGTTTTTTTTTTAACTGTTTCAAAGGTTGGAGGGTATTTTCCAGCAGGAAAGTGACAGATGGTATTTCTGTTATGGTCAGTTTGTAAATTCATGGTTACGGGGTATCTGCGGTATCTTAAAGTATTAAAATACTAATAATTTCGGACATAAATTCAGACAGACTGCCTAGGTCTGATTTTAATATCATTGTGGCCAATATTGTATTTCTTAGGCTGAATGAAAATGTTTTGTGAATGTGAGTGAGTATGTGACTATTATTACCTGTAATAAACCTTGCCTTTGGGTTAGTCACTACTTTATTCTCTTGAGTTTTGTTCCCTCCTGGCTGAGCTGAATTATGTCAAACTAAGACTGTTTTGCAAACTCAAAATAAATATACTGGTGTAGTAAACTACATTTAAAAAAAGTTACGTTGTCTTGCTTATAACCGGTTGCAACTTGTGGTGTTGCAGTCTTAGAATATGTTAAAACGGTATGGAATTTAACTTTAGGATTCCTGCACGTGTCATGGGTTAAAATAAACAACATTTGTAATGAGTTTTCCAGGTTTAGAAAAAATATGCACATCCTGAAACATCTTAAACTGTCATTTTTTTTTTTTAAGTACACAAGTTTTAGGGATGAAATAAAAGCAGCTATAGGTTGACCAATGATCCTGGAAACGACACTTTGCGTTACAGAATAGTCTGAAAATGTTAAGCAAAAAAAAAGTGAGCCTCAACAATCTCTTCCTCATGCTTCCTTTCAGAAATTAGTATTTGACATCCCAGTCTTCCATCCTCTTGTTGACCCTGTGTCAGGAGAGCTTGATGTCAGAAGAGCTTTCACCAAATGGAGGTATGCTGTCTGCATATATACAATATACTGTCCTCCTTTTCAAACATAAATATTGAAATCTAAATTATATTTCCGTGTACTAAAACAAATGGATTCAGTATGGTTGGTGGTGGTGATCCACTTTATTTGCCATTCTAACACATTGCATCACTCAGAACAAGGTTATGAATGTAAACTACAATGCTCCGATCGTGGCGCGTTCACTGTCAAGGATATCGAGCATGTTTTACACTTTGTCTTCTTGGTGATTTGCATGCAGTTATATTCCCGGCAAAAAGGTTTAACGATGTCAACCTCTTATGTTGTGTTCATGTAGGCGGAATCACAACCACATCTGGCAAGTCCTGATGTACGCACGTACAATTTTCTACAAGATCAACACCACGGAACCACTCAACCCAGAGGCTGCTGTCCTGTGAGTGTCTGAGCCTCCTTTCAATAGTTTGTATCCTAAAGTAAGCCGAGAATAAAACACACTTGTATGAAATCAGGTTCTGACTAAACGGCTATGGCTAGTTACAAATCATTAGTACATGCAGCATGTCTGTGAACCTGTTTTGTTTTCCTGTCATGTCAGACATTTGTTTGACTACAGGCAAATCAGATTTTGCTTCTCAAATCACATCTTTAAGACGCTGTCCCCACTGTTATTTGCAAGTGATCAGATTTGTGTGTCCAGATGTCAACAACCTATCTGCATGGGTTGCTGTGGTAACGTGTGGTAACCTTTTGGTGTACAGGTATACAGCTGCTCTGATGCACTCCTGTCACTCTGGATTTGACTTTGTCATCATGTGTCACTTTGCGAGTGATCCAAAAGACATTTGGAAATCCAATTTGAGCTTCCACACTGAGACGCATCTGTAGAAACCAATTGGAATCGCATTTCAAACCACCTCCAAATGTGGCTTGTATACAATTAGCAAACATCACATTTCATGTGGGTTTTTTTGTTTTTTTTTAAAGCTGTCCATACTTTCCAAAATCAATCTGGATATGCCAAAACAGATTTGGGTTGGCAGTGTGAACGTGACCTTTGTCTTATCAAAGCAGGAAAAGCTCATTTCATTAATGATGGCTCAGTTCCATCAAGTGAGCCAGCATTCACAATACCAGGGCCATAGAATTGTTAATATTAAGCCATAGTCATCCTTTATTTTCCTGCTATGTTGAGGCCAAATGTCTGCTGTGAAATATCCTTAACTGCATTAATGAGTGTCTGTGGACTGGAGGGGAAAAAGGATCACGTCATCAGTATTTGTCATTTCTTTTTTCCATAAACGGTAAAATCAACCAGAACCTTGTGTACTGGCCTTTACACTCAATTCTAAACACACTTATTTGTAGTTTTTAAAAAAAAAGGCGACCAGGAAAGCCAGTCTTTGTCTGTTACCATTAATTGTAGGCCTAGCTCCATCTTTCTCTTGGCAACTCATATTTCAGAGCCATATGCACATATTTTAACCTCCTTTACAACAAAAGGTTTTTCTTTTTTTGGCTTAAGTGATAACCCATGTCTTAGTTGTCAAAAGCATAACTTTTTTTCCTTTCCCCCTTTCAGATATGAAAAGGATGTGCAGTTGTTCAAAAGCAAAGTAGTGGATAGTGTAAAACTATGCAACAGTCATCTTTTTGATCAACCCAAGATAGATGATCCCTACGCAATAAGGTGGGTGATCTGTCCCCATTTCTAATATTCCACAACCTCTTGCCTCTACAAGAAAACACTCGCACTCACACCGTACTCTTATCCATTTGATAGTTTTTCCCCATGGAACCCAGCTGTCCACGAGGAAGCAAAAGAGCGGATGTTCACATACAAAGTAAGTTTTTCGATAGCATACGAACAGGAGCGAGAGCACTGCAGCTCTGCTCCTAGAACTAAAACCCGAAAGGGTTTTATTGAGCTACACTGTGAGCTATGAGAACATAAACTGGTCGAGCTGTTCCTGTTATGTAACTGCTAATTTGCTTTTGTTGCTGTAGAGACGACCTGAGGATCACCACAAGGGGACGCAGGGGTCAGGCCTGTCTTGGGTGAAGCCTGGTTCAACGCAGCCCTTCAGCAAAGATGACAGTCTACCCCAGAGCTGAACCTGCATGGTCACTGCAGCAGCCACTAGAGGGAGGCACACATCGGATACCACACCACTGACTTGCCTCGGCTGTATATGTGAAGTGGATCCTTGAAAACAGTTGGGAGAACTTTCTATTAAATCTCTGTTATTGCTCAGCTTTAAAAGCTTTGTAGGCATCTCCTCAGCAACATCATTTAGGCTGTGATGCAATCAAAGTGCTTTCTCATTTAGATTTTCAGATCCATGCACATGTTGTTAGGTGATAGAACATACTGTCCCAAAGGGAGCTGAAAAGTGTGAGCAAAGCCGTTTGTGTTCATACAGTAAGTATAGTGGACTGATCTATACCCCTTGTTGAAATTGGCTCAGGACTGTTTTATTTGTCAGACTTGGAATGTTGACAGTCACAGCTGTGTGAAGGAAGCATCCTAATCACTCCTCCCATTACCCAATTGACATGATTCTGTAGGTTTTATATTTGTTTCTTATTGGACAGTTATTTCTTTTTAATTTCACTGTAAACTACAATCATCTTGCATAGTTCCATATATGAGATGCTAAATAAGTAAGTTCCAGTATTTTATTTTGTCTGATTTTAAATCATTTTGAATGTTTTATGTACCTTTTTGGCTATTGGTTATTAAAAGTTTGTGTAAATAATGGATGCTGTGCTAAGCTTGGACTTTAAAAGAAGTGTCTGTATCGATGCTTGGATTTTCTAATGTTTTGGTTTTCTTAGCTTTCATTTAAAACGTTACTTAAGCCGCCTTTTTACGGATTTATTTTCTTCACAAGTCAACAAAGCTACTGCAGGATTCCTTCATAGGTCTGAAGGAAAATCAAATGTATTCTCACAAGGTTTAGTTAATTACTTTATGAGCAGCAAAACTGAGTTTTGTCCAGCTACAAGAAGACGCATCGTCTGTTTTGCCAGACAAATGTCGCTTTATATGTAATGTCTTCATCTGTAGAGTGCTCTGGCTTAATTGATGGTAATATTGCCCATCCACTTTCAATATGCAAAATACCGTTAAACAAAGGATGTGGAAAAAGGAAGGGCTTTTTAAAACCTGGGAACCCCACAAGGAGATGACCATATCAGAATAGCAGATACGGTGCTAAAACCTGTTCTATTTATTGCTGCTGTGAAAGGCAGTGGCAACAAAGCCTCGGTGCTCTTCACGCACTGCCATTTGGGCTGTCGGCTTCCACGCGTGAGTTGTAACGTGTTCTATGTGGGCCCGTTCCTGCTCAAGTTTGTGAAAGGCATTACTGCATAGATGACATGAGAGTTGAAATGCTAGAAATCAATAAAATTATCAAAAAGTCACAGGTGGAAGTCTGTTATTGCAGTTAGTATCTACATAGGAGGAAAGTTCCACTATTAAACATTTGTATGCTACTGTCATACACCCATATTCCACATTTACCTTTACTAAAGACAACTGTATGTATTCTGTAATATATATTGAAGGATACTACACTGCCAATATACTGACTGTTTTACATTTATTTTTTTAATTATAGGAATATTTAATTCGTCGAGTGAGGAGTCCTTGCAAAATACCTGGTGGAGACTGGCATTAAAAAATGTCATGAATTGCCTGAAGTCAACGTGAAAGATACGTGTGGTCCAAATTGTATGTCGCTCCCTCAGCCAGCAGGGGGCGATATGTGCCCACGGCGGAGGAGCGGCTCTCCCACTCCGGCCGTGTTTGCGTCGACGAGACTCCGGTGCATGTGCGAATGTAAAACCTCCCCGGATTGGCTCTGGCCCGTACGCGGCCATCTTATGCACTCTTGTCAACACAGCGACTCCACGCGTGAGTCCGCGATACAACCCGCCGCTCTCCGGGCCCTGGCTGTGCTCGGCGCCGCGTCAGAAGCACAACGCGCCCGGCGAACCGGTCCGCCGCGTCGCGTGGGGGAAGCGAGAGCCGCGGCGCGGTCGCCGGCGGTCCAATCGGGGGCGAGGTCACAAATATGCAAATTGCGGCGTTATCGCGGCGGCGTCAGCAGCAGCGTCGGGCGGAGAGCCGCTGCGCCCGCGGTCGCCAGCAGGAGTGCGACTAACAAAACACAGCCACAAGTTCGCCGACAGCAGCCCGCGCTGCGTTGACGTCTGGAGGGCCACTGCGCGTTCGTGTCGGGTAAGAAATAACACTTGTTTTGGCGATTGGTGAGGGGTGTTCGGCACTCGGGGAGGGGAGGGGAGGGGGCTCCGTTTCATTCAGGCAACGGAGCTGTCAAGTGCCTTTGACAGTCCCGAGTCAGCGAGGACTCGCCTCAGCTGGCCGGGTGACGCGCGTCTTCCCCGGCCGGGATGAAGGCTGTTGACTTGCCAAACTTGCCCCCGCTGGTTCGCGTATAGAAACAGCAACCGCGTCCTCGTACTTTCTCACAGTTTTACCGGATAAGTAAAAATACGCGTGGCTCCCCAGGTGGGGG
>JAVQJF010112050.1:0-43403 GCA_036023855.1 Gadopsis marmoratus
TAAACAGACACGAGGGATTATATGTTTTAAGATACCACATTGGTAACTTTAAATTTATAACGTTTGTGACAGAATTAACTTTATAATCGTGTCATATTATAAATTTAATAACCCCCCCCCCCCCAAAAAAAAAAAAAAATCAACGACTGACTCAAAAAAACAGTAGTACATTTTGCTGAGCGGGAACTGAAGAACTGAGTAACTAAAATCACCCGGTTCTGACATCACTACCACAAACTTGAAGAGTCGTTTGGTTCAAATGCCCGGGCCATTTCGGTGACCCGGAAGAGAAGATTCGCAGAAGTTGTATTTCCTTTGTCTGCTCGTCAACACGCTAGGGAGAAGCTAGCTCAGCTACACGCTAGTTAAAGCGTAACCAAGCTGCTCGATAACAACGTGGTCGCTTTTGTGTTTCCTCTTAACGATTCGCGATGTTGGACGTTCTTCCGCAGCCTAGCATTTGTGTTTCGTGAAAGAGTCAAACGAGGCCCTGCAAATATTATTTTTCACCCAGGGCTGTGTTTTTTTTTTATTTACAACACTCTTCCATAAACATGGCGGACGGTGGACATTACTACAACGGTAAGAAACCCCGTTAACCTTGGAATGTTTTGTGCTACTTGTACCGTTTTCAGACCGTGGGGACTTTACGGTGAGGAGAGAGGTCAGAAGCACTGGTTTAACAGTTCTGGGAGGTAATATTTTCTTACGGCCCATGGGATGTAATTCCCATATAGAAATAAGTATTTATCCAGTCAGTTTATTATTTAAATGTTCAAGAATGGGCTATGCTGTAATATGTGGGTTTTGTTTTACACTTGTATTGTCACACATCAATGAATAAGAGACATTGAGGCTCCATCAATTCAATGCTAATGTCTCATTGTGTATTATTTTGTATATTGTACCCTAATCCTGCGATTTACACGCTGACACAACTAACGTACAACTTTGGTTGGATTAATTTTTCTTATTTGATCATGTATATTTGTGATGTGGTATTTAAGTCACACTGACTAACTTTTGAATTACCTTCCCTTTCACAGAGCACGATGATAGGACCGCACCACAGTTTCGCAACCGTAAAGGTAGAGGCTCTCACAAGGGTCGGTCATATGACAGGTCCCGCAGAGACCGCCAACGGGGAAGCCACTCGGGAGGCTTTGGAGGTCCTGGGCCACGATCTAGGCTTGATGATACTGACGGAGATGTAACTATGAGTGACAACTCTCAGGACAGCAGCTCCCAGCAGAGATTGTAAGTGTGGGGGACTGGCAAAGTCAGTGTCTTCTTTGTTGAAAGTTTAACTTTTGAATTATAAGAGTATAAGCCAAAAGGAATATTCAAAAACAATAGGTTTAAAATGAAAAGACAATTTTTTTATATGCTTTCTTTATGTAAAGTCAGTGACACACAGGAAAAACTATTTAAATTCTATGAGATGGATTTGTTTCAATTTAAACATGCACAAATGCATCCTAAACTATGCTATAATAGTGATAGGAAGCTGCTACCAGTAGTAGGAAGAGAAAGTAGAACAAGTTTCACATTCTGCACCCTGGTCTGCATGCAGAGTATAAAACCCCATGTAAATGTACTCAAATGTACCTCTGGAAAAACAAAAGTGTAATTGTGAAAGTAATTTTGTTTCACCTTTTTTTTTTTATTATCTTACTGGTGACTCGTATCATACATTTCAAATACTGTTTTACTTTTTAGACATCCATGACTTTTGCTAATTATGGAATTATAATAGGACAGAATGGACCAGCAAGTCCAAAATAAAGTGTACGCTAACATCAGCCCCTAGTGTGTATACATTTATTGAAGGTACATTTTGGAGTTTTTGACCACTCATGGAGCAAAGTTTCCATTCTTGCTTGTGTCTGGTGCTCTGCCAGCACATGCATGAGGACACACTACAAACACTGGTTTGATGTGATGCACTGCTGAGGTAGTAACACATGGTGGTGTGAATGCATCATAAAAGGTAGCAAAACAGTCATAAAAGGTGAGCTTTGCTTTCATGTGTTGTGAGGTAGGAAGTGGATTCAAAATGTGTGTTAAGCCTTAAGGGTGGGTGAGAAACATTGAATGTGAACAACTGTACAATGAAAAGGCAGAGTATAACAATACATTGTTGAAACGTTTAGGGTGCTGCTGTTCCAGAGTTTCCAAAAAGGTTCCTAGAGAAGTTCCTATGCTGGACACTGACTTGAGGATTGTTTCAATATGTTGGCTTGTTTTGTTTTCTTTAGCAACCCATATGGAAGACCCTTTAGGAAAGGAGGAGATGGACGGTTTGACAGAGACAGGCGACAAGGCAAAGGGGGAGGGGGTAGAGGAGGAGGCAGCTTTAGAGGAGGAGACCGAGGTGGAGGAGGCAACATTGGAGGAGGGGGGAAAAACCGCTCAGGCTGGTACAAAATAACGGTGTGTATTATAACAGTCCCCACAAGACATCCATCCTTATTACTCTTAACCTGTGTAAAGATGGTCATATTTTGCTTTCTTGTCTGACAGATACCACACGGAAGAAAATATGACAAGAAATGGTTATTGACAGCTCTTCAGAACATCTGTTCAATTCCCTACACACCTGTACAGGTGAGGTTCAGTGCTGTCTTTTGATTACTAAGTATAAAGTAATAGATTTTATAAGGTCTGTTGTATATTTTTCAAGATAATGTAATTTTGGAGGAGACAACTATATATTTGGGAGCTTTCAGTCCTGTGCTTTTATTT
This sequence comes from Gadopsis marmoratus, assembly GCA_036023855.1. Taxonomy (NCBI): domain Eukaryota; kingdom Metazoa; phylum Chordata; class Actinopteri; order Centrarchiformes; family Percichthyidae; genus Gadopsis; species Gadopsis marmoratus. The sequence continues at coordinate 2,746 of JAVQJF010112050.1, forward strand.
AAATTTGCATCATGGATTGTGCCTTTGACTTCTGATAAAATAAATTGTGGTAGACATTTGTTTATACTTTTTTTTTCTCTACACCTAGTGGTAAAAACAATGTCTCCAGTCCCCATCTAGACACATTAGTAAACTGAAGATGTTAAGGAAAATGTGTTTGTGGACACCATCTTTGTATATATGAATTTTAAAGAAGTTTCTCTCCCCCCACCCCATCTGTCCAGTACCATGTTGACCATAACAGGGTCCATTTCTATGTGGATGATTCGTCTGCTGCCAATGCTTTGCACAAATGTTCTCACAAGATCACAGACACAGATGGCTATAAGGTATGTTGGGGTAATAATGGAAAGCTCACTCTTATTGCTGCAGATAGTCTACTATCCTTAATGATCAGCATTGTCATATGTGTCGTTAGGTCACGCTAAAATGCTACTCTGTCATTAAATTCTTATCTACTTTGAGAGTGTCACAATTCTCAACCAACAGTTTTGCAACTTCTACTTTTTACATAATGAATCATAAATCACACTTAATCTAAACCTCTAAAATGTGTACAGTATATGTATCTATTTTCTAATCTCTAATTCTACCGGATGTTTGTTTCTTAAAGGTGGAAGTGCATGTCAACCCCAGTGCTCCACCGTCCTTCCTCCTCTCTGACCTGAAGCCTGAACACTTAGAGCACCTGAAGGTGAGCTAGAGGAAGTAATAAAGTATCTGAAGGGTTTTAATGAGGCTGTGACCATAGACATTTTGAGATGATTGAAGTTTCACAAATACTGTGGTTACATTTTTTATTTGGTCTCTGATGAGAGGGAGTATGGATCAAAATAAAATAAAAAAATAGATCAATAAGACTTGCTGATATAGTGATGCATGGTTTTTGCAGCAAGATCCATCTGTTACTTTATGTGCACGCAAGATGCCACAGTGTTGTCAACTTTGCACTTTATGTGACAAGTGGAAAGGGGTTTTGGAAATTAAGTAATTTGGTCTGAATTATGAAGAGAATTTGATATATTTTCTCAGGAACAGACTTTTGAAAGTTGATTCCCTTTTCTTTCTGCCCTGTAACGCCATCAAAATGAATTGGAGGAAGCTATTTTCCTGCTGTTCAGATGAGGCCTCTCATTTTAGCTGTTTTATCTTTCACAGCAATGCATGGCAAAACGTTTCGATGGCTCCCAGCAAGCACTGGATTTGAACAACATCCGCACAGACCCAGGTAATTATACTCTAATCCTTTTCTCAGGTAAATCGTATGTATGGCATTATATTAAACACATTTTAAACAGCATCAGACAATATATACTAGACTAGTTGTTACAAGTAAATATCTGGTTGATGCTGTTCAGACATTAGATTATTTATAATTACCTGTGTTAAACAGGAGTCTTGTTTTTCTGTTTTAGTAAATGGTCACTGCAATGGTGTTTTACATTGAGGATTCAATAGATGATGCAGACAATCATGTGATGAATATGTTCTTTTATGTGACAGACCTGGTTTCCCAGAACGTTGAAGTCATCTTGAATAGAAAGACAAACATGGAAGCTGTCATCAAGATCATTGAAGAAAACATTCCAGAGGTAAAATTAATACAGCAGGTGTTATTGATATATTTTTTTTAATGGAAAATAAGCGACACACTATTTGTTGTTGTCATAATGTATGTGCCTTTTTAATTAAGTGATGGGTCAAACTGAATGTACTCGCACATCTCTGTCGCTTGCTAGCTGACATGCTTGAACCTGAGTAACAACCGTATTCACAAACTGGATGAACTCGCTGAATTGGTTACCAAGGTGCCTCATCTGAAGACCCTCAACCTTTCCCACAATGAGGTGAAACTGCCTGCTCCTACAAAATATTAACCAGGCATGAATTGGGCCCTTAACCCGATTTTTTATTTTTAGATCCTCCTCTCACACCACTTCTTATCTTCCTGTGTGGTTGTCTAGCTGAAGTCAGACAGGGAGCTGGAAAAGGTGAAAGGCCTGAAGTTGGTGGAGTTGTGGCTGAACAGGAACCCTCTGTGTGACCTCTTCAAGGATCAGGCCTCATACATCAGGTCAGTCGGTGATTTTGGGGGGTGAGGGGAGATGATTTTACGGAGGGGACACAGTGGTGTGACTGTGCATGTAGGGGTGCCCAGGAGTCTTTTCTGTATGACTGTATGCGGCAGTGTGCTGCAAAAGAAGATCAAGCCTTTGTGTTTGTGTAAGATGCCATGACTGAAACCACTTCCCCAGCAGTCAAGGATGGACTTATGGACCAAGCTGACATTCACTGTTAACTCCCTGTATTTTTGTATACGTGTGTGTGTGTGTGTGTGTGTGTGTGTGTGTGAGGAAAAACACATGAATTCATTTGAAATTGGCTCTGATTCATCTTTTTGTTTTGTTTTACATGTTTCTTGCCACTTAATGAACATTAACATTTCTTACTTCCAAAAGTTGCTGAGAAGACATCTGACTATGATACAGTTCCACATTGATTCCCTTTCAGCTGCCAGCCTTTCAACAGCCATCTACTCTCTGCCAGTTTTCAGCTTCTCTGTGGGACGTCCTTTCAAGCTTTGTTCTGTTTTATGGTTCTCAGTGATGCTGTACCCAGCACTCTCCTGCTGACATCCTGATTAATTATCCCATAAACTGCTGTAAAACACTATCGCACTGCTGATGAGAGCACTTTTTTAAAGAAGACATTCAGCATGACAAGCCTCTGACACAATTTACTATGAACTGCTTTCGAAAATATGAATCTGAAACAATCTCTTGAGCAGTACTGTAAAACAGTGTAGGTTGTTTCTTGGAGAGAGGGCAATCTACAGTTGTCTTGACAAATGTTTGGATGAAACAAAGAAAATCCACAGCCAATGATTTCCCCTCCCCTCATAGCACCCTTGCCCACTCGGCCCCCTGTATCAGGCTAGTATGGAAGGCTGGATAGCCCATGACGGGTAAGATCCCACCTCGAAACACCGGGACAACCTAAGGCAGGCACAGTCACGATTACTCAGCCTTAGTCCCCATGAGTTCTGACTCACTGAGAATGTGACTAGAAGAAATTGAGAAGACGGGACAACAGGAAAAGCCATTGGGTTGAGGCGGAGGGGGATGCGTGTCATTATTAATGACCAATGAAGAGCCGAAGAAAAATTGCTCAGTCTCTACCACTAAGTTGGTTCCTTTTGGCCTAAAACAGGCCTTTGCTGCTCAGTGAATGAAGTGGAGAGTTTGGCAGATACCCTTAACTGAGGAAAATAACTGAACTGGAAATTGAAGTTCAGTTTTGCCTGAAATAAGTCAAATGGGGGGAAAAAAGTGAAAACACTTCCTCTTCCAGTTTCTGATGGCTGTGACCAGTACAAAAAAGCTCAAATGTTAAGCAGAGAGAGCAGATTAGAAAATTCACTAATGTCCAATGCTTAATGATTTTCCGGTCGCTCTGTAACCAGAGGCCTGGGTCCAAATTAAGTTCTCTGCATAAAGTCTAGTTACTGCAAGTGCATGAAGAACCATCACTTCAGAATTGATGGAGGTTATGAAATACATAACTGGTAACTGCTTTGCTTGTGCAGCAGGAGAAAGCTATAGGATGAGTGGTGGGACTGCTGGATCCAGCTCACTTTGAGACCAGCTGTCCTGTTTGTTTAGTTCTGTCCTCGCGTTGCTCTTTCTTTTCTGATAATCATGGGTGCAGGCACTGATGAACTCTCACATGACAAATACTGATTGCTGCTTCTTCTGAATGTTAGACTTCTTGGGCAAGTGTTTGTGTGAATTTCACTTATTTAAATGTTTCTTACCCGGACCCTGTTTTGTTTTTTGGTGACATAGACTCTGTTCCCCAGCATCTTGGCCAGAGTTTGGGGGGGGGGCTGTTTACTGGTTTCCAGCACAGTCGGGTAGATCGTGGGTCTCTGTATGTTTTGTATGTGTGCGCTCCTAGAGAAGTGTGCTTATGTTGCTTCCCCATGTCAGAGCTGTGTATATCTCCATATTGTGGGAAAGGGTGAGTATGCCTGCTGGTAAGTACATTTTAGGGTGGGAGAATTGTCGACGGGCAGGATAAGAGCGTGTATAATGGTTCATTTGTGGATATACTTGTATACAAAGGTTAAATCCCTTGCAGCAGGGTTGTAATAAACTTCATTTTCATGTATCTACATCACTGTATTCTCCCAAATGTTCTTGACGGCATAGCCGCTTAAAATGACATCAACTGAAAGGCACAAAATGACCTTAAGTGGGTCAGTGGTTGTGACTGAGAGGTATCTATAGTAATAAGCATGGTTTTTCTGTGTGGGGTGGTTCGTGATGATAACTTTACTGCTCTTGATTTTTTTTATTTATTTTTTTCTCTCAACTAGTGCTGTGCGGCAGAGGTTTCCCCGGCTTCTCAAACTGGCAAGTCCACATGTTTATCTCCTCTCTTCATCCTTGGCATTCATCCTCTCTTCTATACATTATTACACTGGTCAATATCACATCAAAAATAAGTACATGGAAATGCCATGAGTTCTGTAGTTGAATATCTTGTTTTTAAGGATCTGGATTATTTATTGACACATACAGCATACAATGCAATGCATGGTTTCCAGCACCTTTTTATAGTGGGGGTCCCCCATACCTGAAATAAAGAGCGCTTCTGCTAAAGTCAGAGGAAATGACATATTTATGAAGTATTATATTTGTCTTTATTAAGCTTGAGGAAAAACAAGTAGTGACACTACATCACACAGCAATGGCCACGTATTTATTAAATGAGGAAAAAATTGTTTATTTTTCTCATGTGTCTTCCTTTATGTGTGGTTTGTTTTCAGGATGGTCATGACCTCCCCCCACCCATTGGATTTGATGTGGAGACACCTACCACTATCCCACCCTGCAAGGTTACTTGTTTTATCTCGTGATTAATTGTATATATTTATTCAAACTGACATATTGATAATGTCTTCTGGTGTTGGTGACATTCAGTAGAACATTTCTTCTCAATGTGACACGTTTTTCCAATTGATAATGCAGGGCAGCTATTTTGGCACCGACGAAATCAAGGCTCTCATCCTTCGGTTCTTACAACAGTGAGTTTCTAGCATTTGTGTCAATCAGTTGATCAGTTTTCCAGGGTTAATACACTGGCAATATGACCCAACTATACTATATAACTTGAGTTCCAGAAAAGGGTTTGTGAGTAACATGTGACATGTGTTACAGGTACTACAGTATATACGATTCGGGGAATAGACAGCCACTTCTGGATGCTTACCATGATGGAGCATCATTATCCATCACAACACCGTACTCTACCCAGAACCCTTCCAGGTAAGATCATGCACAAAGACACACTTCTGTATATACAGTATGTAACAACATTGATTAACACATGAAGCAATGCGATGTGTAGTTTTTCATTGTTTCCACTGTTAGAATTTTATTAAGTCATTAACAGATTTTTGTGTATCTCCACCCATCGTTGGCTGCTCTTATCCCTGATCCCACTCCTGACATGTCCCTATCTGAGTCATCTGTATTCATTGTTTCCATCTGTCCCTCACTTCCGGTTTCAGGAGTAGTCTGGGAGAGTATCATAAAGACAGTAGAAACCTGAAGAGGCTCAAAGACTCCAGTGAGTTTACCTGTCAAGCTGTTAACGTGCATCTGAATAGTTGAGACTGAATCTTTTTGTGAGATGCCTGCTGATGTTTCCCTGTCTGAATCTTGCTTCCTTTAGCAATGCGGTTTCGATTTCTGAAGCACACACGCCTGAACGTGGTGGCTTTCCTCAATGAGTTGCCCAAAACTCAGCATGACATCGCCTCCTTCACTGTCGATGTAAACACCTACACCGTGAGTTCCTGTTTGTTCTCTCAGCCAACATTCATCTATAGCCTTTTCCTATCGCTGTGAATCAGTTCCCATTTTGTAATTCTGAAAAAATGTTTTTAATTTACAGAACACACTACTATCATTCACAGTGAGCGGAGTCTTCAAAGAAGGTGAGATGTTTGGTCATCATGATTTTAAATTTTGTTTTCATCCACTGCAAAGAGAAGTGGTGTTGATTTTGTCACTAATTTGTCTGTTTTGCAGTTGCTGTTGATGGTAAATCCAGAGAGTCCACCATGTCCTTCTCTCGAATTTTCGTCACTGTCCCAGCAGGGACTACTGGGTAAGACCGTGAGCTCCCAATGATTTGTATCATCTTGCAATTGTCTTACTATATTTTCCCTGAGGAGGAGAAATGGTGCTAAATTAGTAAACCGTAACAAACTGCTCTACATCCTGTGAAGTAACAGCCATGCGTAAAAAGCTCTGTACTGTAAAATCACTGACTTCATAACAACATATTTATAGTTTAGAAAAATTTAAAAGGCTTGACAAATGACATGAGAAATTGTGCAAATAAACCAAGAGGAGGAAGTTCAACTCTTCCTGAAACAGTCCTGAAATCTTATTGTCTGTCTACTGTGTTCCTCCTGTGCCACAGTTTGTGTATTGTGAACGACCAGGTTTTCATCCGGATGGCCACAACAGAGGAGATCCGCCGAGCCTTTGTTGCTCCTGCCCCGACTCCATCATCCAGCCCCGTTCCCACCCTCAGTGCACCGCAGCAGGAGATGCTCACAGCCTTCTCAGTAAAGTCTGGCATGAACTTGGAATGGTCCCAAAAGTAAGTCTAATTTTTGTGCATGTTGTGTTGGAAATGATGTATGAAACAATTTAAAATATTTAAACACTTAAATCTCTGTTGCAGGTGTCTGCAAGACAATGAGTGGGATTTCAACAGAGCGGCACAAATTTTCACTCAGTTAAAGGTAACATGACTTATTTTAACTCTGCATCTCCAGTGATCAGTTTTATAGCAAAGCCCTAAAATGCTTTTTTCTCTCTCGTTCCAGACAGACGGCAAGATTCCCGACGTTGCGTTCATAAAATGAACAGTTGAATCATACTTCTGTGAAATAAAATCTGCAGTAATTTTATTTATGGCTTTTTGTTTTATCTACACTCTGCATTTTCATTTATTAAAAAATAATGTAGAACAACTGTTTTAACAGCCAAATGTCAACTGTTTGCCCTAAAGTGTGGAAATGTTCTGATACAATTTTTGGTCAATGTAAATTTAGTTCTTTTGGAAATTTGTATAGAAATCACTACATTTTCAAAGGAGCAAGAATTGGCCAGTGATTTAATTTGTTGACCTTGATTTGTTGTATTATGTTTAACAATAAAAAAGATTGTTACACAACTGATACATTTCACTTTATCCACAAAGTATTGAGCATGGAAATTAATATTGACCTTGGAAATGCTAGTTTCTTAAAAAGAAGAAAAATCCCATTTGGACCTATCATTTAACGTCTCAGTAGACCCTAAAAATATTATATATATATGGAGTCATAGAGGAGTGCCATAAACAATAATTCTGGGAAAGAATAGGACAATAAATGTGGAAATATAAAGAAATAAAAGAATAAATGTGGATATGTAAAGACAATTATTTTGCCAACCGCTGTAAAATGAAGACGAGACAGATCTGTGCATGCACAGTGTAAACGTGCCAGCAGTTTGAATCGGGGAAGAAAAGGATTTGCTTCCTAATGCATGAGCCGTTGTTCCGACTGTTGTCTGGTCTTATGCATGGAGAGGTGTATTTCTAATTTGCTGAAACCTTTTTTTCCCTACATGCCATAATTGCAACAGTGGCAATGGATGTCATGTACAGTATGTCAGTGTATTAGTCAGAACAGACATTTGCACAAGACACTCCATGACATCGTCCACCATCCTCAAAACAGTGTGGTTTGAAATGTTCCTCCACATACTGAGCAAGTGTTAACAGAACTTGGACTTAACTCGTGCTCCGCTTCTGCCAGGATGTTTCCTTCCCTGATTCAAGCAAACCGCTACCATGTTCACACGACGAAAGCAAAAGCAATAAGGGGAAAAACAAAAGCAAAAGGGGAAAAGCTCATTATATTTCCACATTAATTGTCTTATTCTTTCCCAGATGTATTCTTTTGTATGGCACTCCTTTGATTACATAAAAATAAGCCAATGTCATTATTATTGGCCAAAACATGTGTAACAAATGTAAATCAGAAGGCCTCAGAAGTTATTACTTCCACACAACTTTAGAAAGTTACATATTGGTTCATAAACCAGAGACTAACCTATATGTCAGCCTTTTATTGACTATAATAAAAAATATGAAATATATTACTCAGCCAGATTGACTGTAAATCTAATCTTATCACGTAATCACATTTAATAATGCGACAATATAATAAGAAACCTGCCCGTGAACAGTCCCACTTGCCGTAAATGTTTCCATCGAAATGTTTACTTTAATTTGACTTAGTTTCTGTCTGTCGCGCTTTTTAGATCGACAAAAAAAACTATCGACCTCACAAACATGGCGCCTACGTGGCGTCATAGCGCTCTTCCGGGTTCGGGGGCTTTCGTGTCCGTGACGCGGGACGGACGTACGTTCCCCATATACCATCCGTTTGCGTGTGATAACAATAAACAACCCTGAAACAAGAGATACGCACCAACAGGACCCGCCGCTCGACCTCGACACAAACGTACAGACAATATGAGCCGAGGCCGCTACAGACCGGTGGAGTAGCGTCGGACTCTCGTCGGTCCTGACACAAAGGATTTTCGAGTTTTTGCGTGCAGCCTAGGGGAGGACTAGAGTTACGGTTTGCTCCCTTCCTTAGCCCCTGTAGCTAGCAGCGGCTCGTTCCTTGTTGTTGCACACTCCGTGTTAGTCTGTTATGCAGTTGCCAGAGGACTGTACACGCACTCGTTCTCCGCCGCCGCCTCGTCGCTCCCTCTCCCCGCTCTCTCTGGCCCTATGTCTCGCTGGCTTTTCCCCTGGTCGGGCTCAATCAAGAAGCGGGCCTGTCGGTACCTCTTACAGCACTACCTCGGTCACTTTCTGCAGGAACGACTGAGCCTGGACCAGCTCGGCTTGGACCTGTACAACGGAAGCGGTGTTATAAAGGAAATCAACCTCGATGTCTGGGTGAGTATTTTTTTTTCCCCCCTAACAAGAGCGGAGAGACGGTGGCTGCTGTCAACTTCGCACCACAGCAGTGGTCATCGCGTGTTTTTGTCCGGCACCCTTGACTGTTTCGCAACTGCACTCGAGTTCAACAACAATCTCCAACGTCATGCTCTTAGCTTAGCTCGTATTTCTACGAGGAAATGCACTTACGGGGAACACATCACCAGGCCCCCAGATGAACCATCCCTCTCCAGCGTCCGAACATTCAGACTAGACAGATTCCCCCCTTCCATGTTGGCTGTACACCCAGAGTGATGAGACGAACAGGACAGCAGTTTTTTCCCAATTTAATTCACTTTGTGTTTCTTACTGACTGCTGCTTCTTTTCTTCAGGCGGTCAATGAGCTTCTGGAGACTCTTGGGGCTCCTCTGGAGATAGCGGATGGCTTTGTTAGCAGCATCGCGGTGACCATCCCCTGGCAAGCTCTCCTGACTGATCACTGCACCTTAGAAATCTCTGGTCTTCAGATAACATGTCGACCCAAGTACCGCACCAGTAAGTTTGCTTAGGAACAACTTCTTGAGACAACCTGTGGGGTTTCCTCTTGGGACACTAAACACCAACCACAGGTTGCGTGAGATGATCTTCCAGGGTTTATCAGATCTATCTATGCTGTCTCCGTTTATAGTGTGTAGGTTAATTTGTCCCTGTTATTACTATTCACCCCAAACTGTCCTGATGTAGAGCTCTTGTCATTCAGATGACTATAGATACATTTCCACTTGGTAAAATTTGATATTTAAGTGCAGTAGAGAAAGGCGTACACGTCAGGGGGGAGGCTCCCAAGCATCCAGGCACGATTAAGTTAATTTGTCATTACGAAGACCTTTGTGTGATCTTTTAGTCAAACCACTGGAACGGCAACTTATCAATGAATCTGCAGATTAATTTCTCAATTAATCGTTTAATCTTTGGCGATTGCAAGCCTGCTCTTGAATCTTCAATAATAAATAGTAATAAAGTACAGAAATCCCTGAACCCTGTGTGGTTTTGTTTGCGCTCAGGTGGGGGTTGGGACTCCCAAGGCTGGTCATCGAGCATGACGTCCAGCATGCAGCTGGCTCAGGAGTGCCTGAAAGACCCCCCGGAGGCGTCCGAGGAGCCGCCAGCCCAGCTGGAAGGGCTTGAGATGTTTGCACAAACCATCGAGACGGGTGAGTCAAAGCTGTGTGTGTCCCACTGCTGCAAAGAAGTGACAACGTCAACATACATACATCAAAATGTCCCCACAGTAATAAAGTTCACACACGAGTAACATAATCTTATATGATAGATCAGTGCTAACGAACCTTTGCATGTCTCCCATCTCATCTATGTTTGCAGTCCTTCGTCGTATTAAAGTCACCTTCATAGACACTATCGTTCGTATTGAGCACAAACCCCTGGACCTGGAAACAGGCGTTGCCTTAGAGGTGCACATCAAACGGTAGGAAAGAAGCTGACTATTTATTTTCTAGACCTTTTGATTATTGCACCTCCTATATGATTTTGTATCCTTTATTTTGGCTCTAAAAACATCTGTATTCTCTGATAATATTATAGTAAGTGTAGGATTTATCCATTGTTGTTAATTTCTATTCATCACATTTTGAAATACTAATGGAAACATCCTCAAAAACAAATCCTTAACTTATGCTAGTGCTACACGAGAGCAGCTCGTGGGTTTAAAGGTCACTCTTACAGTTCATTTGGCGATTAGATTATTTATAGAAAATCCTACCTGAGTTTCCTTTTTAATGAATTACAGTGTATTTTAGAATCACATAAAAAGGTCCTGCTGGTCTAACTGGGAAACTAAACACTCCCCCCACTTCATTTCTGCTCCAGTGGGTCTCATTTTTTGTTGTATTTCACTTGTCATCACTCACAACAGAGTGCTCTCCCACATCAGCAGTTGTCTTGCAGTCAGGGGAGAGGGAAAACAATATGGAAACCAAGAATTAGATTTCATCTTCTCTCTGCTCATCAGCAGATAAGGAGACTCCTTGGCCTTTTGTATTGTCAGACAGCCTCAATGTGAAGCTCATTTTAAACAGGGTCAGATTGAAGAGGTCATTCAACTGAACAGGGTTTCATCAGTGGCTGCAAGTATCTGCAGGCTGCTCTTAAGGTGTCAATATGGGATGTCTGAGGCGTGTGACCTTGACATTAATGAATATGTGTAGTGTGGCCACAGCCACTGTTCCTGTGGAGAGCAGGTAGTTGACTGGTTGTATGGCTATAGATAATCATGATTTATTGAAAGTGAACATCGTAACAATTTTAGCTGCAGTCCTGATCAGATAAAATCTACAAACAATGCTCATGACAATATTATTAAAGCTAAACATGCAAAGTGAAGGTAGCTGACTACCCACTTACACTAGAGGGACATCAGTCTTTTTCCTCTCAGGTTTTAACATGTTTGCTTTTTATCATACGCACTATATTTAATTTTTGTCCTGGTGCTAAATAATGAGTGTGTTTGTTTGTATGATGTTTCTAGGCTGGAGTACTTTGACGAGGCGGTGCGAGATCCAGCCAGCCAGACTGCCGTGCCTGTCGACATCCACCAGCCGCCCGCCTTCCTGCACAAGATCCTTCAGCTGAGCGCCGTTCAGCTGCTCTACGACGGCATCGGCACAGTACAGGTGATGGACGTCACACTGCTAAGGATTCTTTGTGTGTAATCTTTATATCTTTATATCCTTTCTTTTTCTTTTTCTTTATTTCTTTCACACTTTGATTAATTGAAGTTTGTCATTTACCTATTCACCTACTTATTGGCAAGTTTCTTTTCTTAAAAAAAAAATCTTAATAAATTGGTAAAATCTCAAAATGCTTACACAACATTCAGCGCAGTGTGAACAGACCAGGAGGCGCTGATGTGGATTAAAGGGGTTTATAACTTGTTTGGAGAACATCTCCAGCTATTCAGACTTTGATAAACCAGTTTCTTACTTCTACAGTGATTTCTAAACAAGATGAACATTTCTCTCTTGCTACTGTTGCAAAGAAGTAACCACTGATGTTTGTTTTGATGTACAATTCAAGTGTGTTTCTTGACAGTGACAATCTGCGTATACATGTGTTCAATTGTAAACTTGGAGGAACATTACTGTGGATCTTCTTGCTCTTGGGAAGTTTAATTTGTGTATAAATAAATGGCTGCAGATGACTTATTGTAAAGAATGAAAATTACTCCAACTACACTGACAGTGCAGACACAAGCAGATGGGATGGAAACAAGCATATGAAAACACCAATATAATTTATAACCAGGAATCAGAAATCAGATTTCTCCTCATTTCTTAGGATCCTTCTGAGGAGGAACACCCTGAATCAGCCCCTGCAAGTGAAGGAGAAGAGGAGGAGGAGGAGGAAGAGGAAGAAAAGGCAAAGCCCCAGACATCCCATCTTTGTCCTCCATCTCAGCCGCTGCTGATAGGAAGCTGCTCCGGTTTCATCGAGACCACCGTCAAGATCAAACAGAACGACATGCTGCCTGGACCAAAGGTGTGTGTATGTACAGTAACATACTGAAGGATTAGTAAATGCAGCTGTTCTCTCGTGTTGACTTCTGTATCCTGTCTGACTCTGTTTGTTCGTCAGTTGGAGTTAGATGGGAAGGTGGGCTGTGTCCACATGCTGCTGTCTCCAGATCAAATAACTCATCTGACAGACCTGCTGTCAGCCCTCTGCATAGACATTGGTACAGTAAAACAGAGCCACTGTGATGAACATGCACCAATCCCAGGCCAGGGTTACACCTGTCATTTCAGTTTGACCTTTGCCATTAAACGCTCCATATATGATCAGAATTTGAGACTGAAATTGTCTTTCTGGTTTTTGGATTTTATCGGCATTACAGGTTATGTTCAATATGTCATGGTGATTATGGCATGAAACAAGACAAGTTAGGTGCATCTATGATTTAAAAGATAGTGGTGATTTGGTCTGCTTCAGCTGAATAATGACCAAGAACCAGTCAGAGTATAGTCAGATCATAGTGAGGCCTGTTCTGATAACATTAATAAATTATAATCAAGTGGACTTAAGCCTTCAGAGTTTAACAAATAAAATAGGAAATACTTGTTTGTCCTTCCTTAGTACTTATGAGTAAAATGTACTAATGCTACTTATGTTCATGCATGCTCTCACAAAGTAAAACCACAAATTCACTACTTATTTACTACTTTATTTCTTCTATTTCTGGAAACTAGGAGTTGATCGGGTGCCTGCAGGCTTTAGCATACATAATGTAAACCTCCTCAAAGGCCGGGGGACTCTGAGCAGACACTTTTAGACACAGACCATAAGCCTGTGGTGTTTCCTCTGCATTTCAGAGCTAGAGAGTAAGGTCACGGACATCTGTAAATGCCTCATAAATGTGAGGCCACACTCAGCCTTGAGCTGTATCTTTCTCTCTCACACTGATATATATTTATATACACACACACACACATTCATAAAGCTATTTCATTGACCTCTCTCCCCCAGAGACAGAGACTAAGTGTGGTGGAGTGCACAGTCGTCCGTTAGACTCCGACGACCTGCGACTGATTGAGGACGACCTCAGTAAGCAGCTGGGCTCCAGTCCCAGAGATGAGGATTGGGATACCGAAGCCGACTTGGAGCCCTACATCACCGGCCTGGAGAATGGAGGTACACAAAGCAGCAAAGGTGCACTTTAAACTGTCTGTCAATCTGAGGTACATCATACCCTCACAGGTCTGCTTCAAAAAGCATGTCGTTTGTAACCATGCCAGAGACTGTGGGTATAAATCAAGAAAGTTTTCCCTTTAAAATGAAAATGTAAAATCTGTCTTTTGTTAGGCTGCATTAACTGCAAAGCCACAATTATAGGTTGTTTTTGGCTGTCAGTTCAATGAGAAAGCAAGGTGGTGTATGTGTGAACCTTTATTGTTAAATAAGAAGAGTGCGGATCTGGAAATGACACTCCTGCTGCTCTTTTCCCTGCATCAAATGTGCCATGAAGTGTTTGTGTGCATTGTAATATTTAACTCGTCACTCATTGTGTGTGCGTGTGCCTGCAGAAATGTTTTACTCCATGGGTCCTGTTGGGATGACCAGTAGCGTGACGTCGGTGCGCTCCGGCAGCTCGATATCAGATAGTGATATGGAGTCCTCTACACACAGTCTAGCCAGCTTCACACAGACTGCAGTGCTGTCTGCACAGGTACAGCCTACAGTCCGCGTGTTTACAGTTTAAGCATTTGGCAGATGGCCATCAGAAAATGGAAGACGATATCCTTGATACCCCCCCCCCCAACAATTTAATATTACTGGAAATGTTATTATATTAGTATCTTTAATGTCTGTATCTTTTATTTGCAAATACTGTACAACAATCAGCACCAACAGATAAACATACAAGCATAACAAGCGTAACAGTACACACTTCCATTTTGTTCCCTCCCACCCCTATATGGACAAAACAAGAAAAATAATTAAATCAATGAAAAGGAAATAAAAACTTCCTTACAGAGAACAATAACAAACACAGGACTGGAACTTATAAAATTACAGGCATCTCATTTAATGCTCCACTTTTAATGTTATTTTTCCAGGGCATGGTGAACTGTCCCAGGAGGTATCCTGTAGCGGGCTGTCTCTCGAGTCTACCTCAATCAAGCAGCCAAACCAGAGGTAAAATCCCAGCAGTGCTAAGTAAAGGGTTTATTTCAGCCCTTTTGAAGGAATCTTATAGGTCTGCAAAATCATGCACGGGACTGTCTGGATTATTATTATTTTTTAACATAATTACACCTAAAATGTCCTTACTTACTTTCAGTATTAATTACAAGGCCTGCACGTTACCACTTTACACAGATGTTTGTCCTTATTGTCATATTTTATGTATATTTTACCAAAGTGTGTCTTTAAACAAACCCGAACTGTCATCCTCTTCTTTGCAGGACGCTCGCATAGTGGTCAGGCAGAGCAGCTGAAGCCCGATGCTTTGTTGCGACTGACCCTTGGTGGGCTCACCCTAACCCTGCTGCAAGAGGACCCACCCTCTAAGCCTGACGGAGCCTCGTCATTGGCTCAGGTGTCTCAGGTGTTCTTCCGGGAGCTGGCCTTCTTCAAGGACAGCATGTTCAGCGAAAGAGACTTCCACCATCTGAGAGGCGGCTTTGCCAAAGCCTGCCCTCATTCCCATGTCAGGTAGTCAAACACATATTTTGTCTTCATGTGGATATAGCTTCCCACCTAATTTCGCAATTACAGATAGGAAGGTACTTTTTGTAGTTTTTTATAGATACAAAAAGAGGCTCATGGAAGTATCATACACAGTTGTAAGTAAGTTGACTATACTGGAAATCCTGTGCTTCCCTTTCTTAATAAGATGCTGCTCAGTAAACAAATGACTTGTAGAAATGGATATTTCTGTAATGAAACATCAATAAACCATGGTGAAGTTACATGTCTGAAAGGTTTGAATCATTATACATTATGTAAATTTCAGCACGCTATATTGCAAATGTGACATGTTTGTTTTGTTTTTTCATCAACTTGCGTGTTTCTCCTCCCCTCTGGCTTTACGTTTATCATGCGTCCACTCTTACTGTGATCAATACACAAACACATACACACTGTTGTTGGCAGCTTCTACAAGCTTCTCCTAGCTGAGAGTGACTGTCAAATTCTTGTCATCCTCTCTCCCAGAGTGACAGGAGCAGCAGTGCAGGTTGCTTGTGAGATGCGGAGCGGGAAACGCCACAGTCGGGCCGTGACCTCTGACCTTTCCTTCAGCAGACTGGAGCTGTTAGAGTGCCTCTGGGCGGACGGAAAGCCTCAATACAGTGAGGTAGATAATCTTTGTCTGTGTTCACACCATAAAACTTTCTCTTTTGTTACTCGGCTAACATTGGGTCATTGTATTTTAAATATAGGCAATATTGTTTGCAGTGCAAACTGTAGAAATGCTAATTGATCACATAAAAGGTCTAACACACCTCTCACAGCTGTTTCTGTTGTACTACAACCAACATCATATATGCTGCACTGCCAGCAGGGGGTCATGACGCAGGGACATTTAAAAAATCACATGGATTGTAATATGTGAAATGACCAGGCTTCAGAAGTTATTTTGTTGTTCTGTTACTGAGCTGATAAGGAATTCCTGAGAGAACAGTGTGTCTGTCTCTCTCTGTCTGTTGCCAGCTTCTTCAGTTCCAGAAAGCTGGTCTGTTCACAATTGGAGCTGCAGCCAGACCATGTGCCCAACTACACTACGGCCTCACTGAAAAACACCTGCGTAGGGTATGCATTTACGCACACACACACTCTGAGTTGACATGTGCAAAACCTTTCTTATCTCAAAGAAATTATATTTGCTTTTAATTCATTCAGTTTCTGTTTGTTTTTGTGTGAAGTGTCTTGACTTTCAATGTACAAAATGTGCTTTACAAATAATGTTTGTCTGGTTTGTCAAGTAAGTTAAGTAGTTTAGTGTTACAATGTTAACACCAGGCCCTGACAAAGACTGGTGTTTGAGGATTCATAGGAGTCATTGAAGACTACTGGAAACAAAATACTCATTGTAAAAATGAAACATGACTGCAAATGAAGCGAGTTTAAAAAGTAAAGCAGCAGGTATTTATTGTGTTTTCAATATTATAAAAAATAAATCAATATTTGTATTTTATTTTTATTTATTTATTTATTTTACTGCTAGATTTGTATCCTCTGCAGGCTGCATAACTCTTAAAAATGGCTTTGGCACTAATAAAACTGTATGCTGAAATCCTGGTATATTGATCATAAACATATTCATGCAGACTTGAATCTGTCTAGTAAGATGTTTTAGAAAGATTTTTGTCTTCCCTTAGTGTAATATTCTAATAGTTATACCAAAATATATAATGAAATCAACTGACATGTAACAATATTTGATCAGAAAACAGATACATTAGTCTATCCTTTAACGTGTGCGTGTGTGTGTGTTGGCAGGGTAAACAACGGGTGGTGCGGCGGGAAAGTGTAGTGCGGGTGGAGCTGGCAGAACTGAGCACAGAGCTGGACCTGGACATCCTCAGTCGCCTTGGGAGCCTGAGTAAAGCCTTCAGCCACTGTCCCACTCAGACTGCTGGACCTGGACTCATACAGGTGGAACCCCACATAGGTTTATTCCATCATAATGAAGCTAATCATGTATAGAAAAAGGCCCTAAAAATGTAGACCTGTTATCAGATGCAATAATCAGCAACCCAATTAAAACACACATAACATGGACACAAATCAGCACACATGTTAACTGAAACTAAGGAATATTAGAGAGTTTAACAAATGGATAACAATAAAGAAATTTACCAGATTGTGTTTTGTATGCTGTACACTTAATTATAATTTTGATCTTTTCTCCTGTACAGCATCCCATCTGTATTATAAACCCGACTGCTCATAACTGAGCAGAAAAGCATTCAAAACACACAGAATATCATTTTGTTTTAAGTCATCCGGGTTGTTTATGCAGAGTCATAGATTTCAATGTCAGCACGACTATGGGAAACCAAAAGGCTGAAACGGTAACGCTGTCATGTCTGACCTATTATATTTGTGCTGACATAAACGTGAGCAAAATTGCCAGGTGAAAGAGTAAATAAACACTTCTTCGGCTCGCCCTTATGCAGCGAGCCTCAGTAGTCAACAGTGACAGAAGACAACTGATTACGGTCTGTAACGCTGTGACTGAATCGGTTCTTAAAATCCACGTTGAGACAATATTGCTGAATAAATATTAAGAGATTCCTTACTTTCTCTCCTCTCAGACCCAGAGCAGTGAGCTGTGCTCCTCCTTCACCCTCCTCTCCCCCCACGCCGTCCTCAAGCTCCGTTTCCCCATACCCGACCTGCGGCCCCTCCCTAAGCGGCGACCTCCGACCCAGAGGGCGGTGCGGCAGGAAACCTTGGTGCTGGAGCTGGCAGAGCTGGAGCTGAAGCACCAGGAGGCCCCAGATCTCCAGAGCGAGCAGACTGCCCCGGGACAGCCGTGGGCCCCCTGCCTCACCCAGCTGCTGGAGGCCTCCTTCACTGATCTGCATGGTGGGAGCACACACAACCCTACGCTGTAGCTGTTTGTACTGACTGAATATTCATGAAAAGAGCAACCAATTATAAATGTACAGTACACCGACAAATGCCTTTTCAATTTAAATATTTTACCAGGGTTGTCCACTCTATCAATGTTGCTTTCCAGGGAGTTCTGGGTTTTAAAAACAAACTTTAAAACAATAAGACAATAAAGCATATCAAGTAGTTTAACCATTTCAGCCATAACCTTTAGAAAAAGGTGGAAAACCCCTTGTTTTTGTTAATATAGTTGTTGCTTGTTCCACATTATAAAGGGCAGACATTGAGATTTTACCATTTCTGCCATAAAAACACAAAATATATCTGCTACGGGCTTGATTTGTAAGACTTACTGTAGACTTTGTTGCATGTAGTCCTGCCCTGGCGATTGTCATTAAAAGCTGTGAAATGCAGACAGACAACTGATGTGTTTCACCAGGGTCATACGAGGGCTGGGAGGGTGGCTCTTTCCCCTGTATCAGAGTGAAGAAGAACCGTGACTCTCTACCCAGGTTAGTAGGGGTGATCATGGGAATAATTATTTATATATATATATATATATAAAATTATAAGCTCTCCAAGAGAACATTGCAGTTTCTGCTGTCTAAATTGAGTCATTCTTGCTCATCCAATCAGACAAAAGATATTGTTATATTGTATTCTTTCATAAGTCAGTATTACTGACTTACAGTTTCTGTGAACAGGATATCCGTGCATGTGCGTGGAGGTGAGGCTCAGGGCCCAGCAGCAGGTCTGGATGGGATGAATCTGGGCCTCATCAGGGACCTTGGGGCCGCCTTCTTTGAAAGTCACTGTGAACTCAACGACAAAACCAGCTCTCCGTTCTCCTCCAACCGCACTATGTTTGAGACCGAGGAGGTACGATGACACAAAAATATGACACATCTCAAATTATCAGCAATCTTATCAAGACTCCAGACCTAACTTATTCCTCCTCGTCTCACCTCCTTCCTTGTTTTAGATGGTCATTCCAGCCGACGCAGAGGAGATGCGTCAGTTTCAGGAACAGTGTGTCGCTCATTGTCAGTGTGCTGTGGACATCAGCCTGCCACTGGCCTTCGTCCTCCTGCCCAGCAAACAGGCCTTCCAGAGCGTCTACAACAGGTATGTCAACAGTAGCACAAGTGCGATTACTGTCCTCCAAGCTAACATTGTTCAGGTAACCCCCCAAAACTTTGGTCTTAAATATGAAGAATTTAGGTATTTTTCACCATACAAGATTTTATTGAACTGTAAGTTCACTCTTAGATGAACACAGAACAGGGTCAAGTGTTAAAAGATGCCCTTTATCTGCCTTTAAACATCATGCAGTATACTTTCTTGACTTTTCATATGGCTGGTGTCCTTCTCGAGCTGCTCATGCATCAGGAATAATGCTAGAAATAGCTTCCTCTCTCAGCTTTGTTCCTTTTTTTGGGTCTTTATCTGTCTTAATCCTATATCAGAAGTAACATACATTTTTCCTCCACACACGCCTTAATTTGTCCAAAAGGATCAATAATGATCTGTTGATGTGGGAGCCTCCTCCCCCCTCGGCCCACAGCCCCGACCACAACCGCCATCAACATGACGAGTTCCAGCTCTGCAAGTCGGCCTTTAGACATGGTAAGTTAGAAATAATAGCAACTAGCCTGCAAAAACATATTTTATTAATCAAGCAGGTTTTATATTGTATTTGGATAAAGATGAATGAAAATTAACAGATTATTATGTTTTCCTCTGTCTTCTCTCGCTCTCTGTCACAGATTCTGATTCAGAAGAGGATGAGCCTCAGTTCTACATGGCTAGTGAATCAGATGGAAGGACTCAACAGTCAGCTCCTCGCCCCACCCACAACCTCAGCCTCCTCTCCCTCACTGTGATTATCGGCAAAGGTCGCCTCCAAGCCAGAACAGACAGGAAGGTGAGCCATGTGGCTGCTAACCACAGTATTACACACCCAATTTAATGAGACATGTGCTGCACACTTGGAGCCTTAAGTGGCTTGTAGACTTGGACTTGACTGGACTGGTCTTGACTTTGGACTGAGGAGACTTGGTGGCCCATAAATGCATAGTATTTTTGTGTATGTATAGTACGTAGTATAGTATGTATACTATTTTGCATATTTTTCCCTTTTGTAGCTCTGCCTTTTGTAGTAATCACAGGATGTGTGTAACGTCTCCATAAACCTAATTCACACATTCAGTTACAGCAGGTTGCAATTAATTAGTGGATAAACGAGTAGTTGAATAGTTTCCCCTACTCTCCAGCATATTGCCTATTTTCCTCCCAGCAGCCATGAAAATAATTGTGACGCACAAATCACTTATTTTCTTGCTAATTCCTTTTTTTAGTTTTTGAAAGATCCTTTTTGTGTTTGTCAATTATTTCACATTTTTATTAATATGTTTTCATGTCTCTATTGTATTAATTATAAGAAATAAATTTTTTTAATGCTGTCTGCCCTCTTTTTAACAAGTCATTGGAGGGGGTGGCCGCCGGGGAGTTTGTGATGAAAATATCTAATAAATACTCTTACTGCTTAAATAATAAATTATCTTAACTGCTGAAAAGATTGCTTGAAATACTGAAACATACTGTCACCTGTGCATAACAATTCATGCTTTGTGCAAAAAACAACCAGGACACTGTGCTTCATAATCCTCAAAGTATAATAACTAATTAAAACTGAATTTGAGCCTTGTTAGCTAAGTTGAATACAACACAATATCTCTGTGTGCGAACTCAACTAATTCCGATTTGCCTTTCATGGCTTTGAACTTACTTTTACCTTTTGTTGTCTAGTAACTTTTGTGGTTTTTAACTGTTTCCATTTCATCTAATTGACTCAGGAGGACCAGAGTCATGGTGAAATCGTGCTCGACCTGGAAGGGGCGAAGATATTCAGTGTGACGCAGCACCAGAACGATCCCAATCTCAATTTCCTGTGTCTGGAGAGCAGACGAGTGGAGCTCTACCATCGAGGTGCACATTGTCATGTTGTTTCCAAACATTTAAAACATAATTCATTTTTTCCTCTTTAATGCTAAGTAGAAAATGTTAATGTATGTCGTCAAGCAAATTTACCCCCTTACACACTACAGCGCTGGTGAAAGACACCCCCATCCCACAGCGGTTGGAGATGCCAAACTTCACACCCCCAAAGCACTTGGACCCTACCATCTACCCCACAGAGCCGGGTGTGAGCAGCGTGAGTGGCAGGGAGGGGGAGCTTCAGATGTTGTCCACAGCCATCAAAGTCACGCTGGACGGACAGAGGAGTGTTAAGGTGTGTCCTCCTCAAATGCCTGATTTTGCAGCTGGTGCAAGTTTGATATTAAACAATGTTTGTTTCTGTTTCTCCTTGTAGGAGTTCCTAGTCGCCCTTCGACTTCAAGGTGCCACCATGCGACATTACATGACGCAGACTAATCACAGCTGGCATGAGCAGGTGCGAAGCAATACAAGGAAACAAATATTCTTACAGATCAGTCTTCTCAATATCTTGTCTCTCAATGAAAGGAACAATAAATCCCTCCTAAAACACTTCACTGAACTTTAAGTCAAACAGTTACTGGCAATGTACCATTTCTAGTTTTTTTTAATTTTTTTATTTAATGCTTTACTTGTTTAATAAAATGAACGATGTGTGAACATTGAGATAAATGTCAGAGTTAAAGATTTGCTGTCAGTCTCTGCGTCAGAAAATGGCTGCTTCTCTCTCTAGACCGACATTTTTCACGTTCCACATTCATGCAGAAATAGAAATGTATGAATGTGGAGTACAAGAGAGCGAGATGCCAGTTTCTCTTGGACCTGCAGTGGACCAGAGTGCGGTAGCACAGTCCACTGTATATTCTGAATCTGGTGTACAGCTGTTGCTTTTTGCTACGTAGAAAATCTCACTCTTCATCGTCCTGTTGCTGCTTGATGTTCAAGCATTTTCTCCAGCTACATAATCTCTGTATTACCTGCAGCTGTATAATTCAGGCACGTGCTTTAGGGGAGTTGAAGGTGATTTGGGAACTGTTGTTCACTGATGTAGTAGATGTGGCATGTTTAGAAAATGAAAAAAGGTAAATTACAGTTAATGATAAAATAAGTGAAAGGTTTTGGATATTCCAGACTGCTTATACAGAACAACAGCGCCTGAGACTCTTTCCATCCAGAAAATGGAGTGAAACATAGATGACTTGACCAGGAAGGTTATACCCTCTGTGCTGGTAGCTTTTTTTCCTCATAGGTCCCACCTTGCGTATGGGGCTGCGTCAGGTCAGGGTCCCCATGCTGTCACAATGTTATGGCTGATGTATACGATTACATTGTATTAAAGTATGATTTAATATGATAAATTGCATAACCAGATAAACCTGTGGTCTATGTTATTGCAACAACTGCAATTTGTTCTGGGTTTTTTTCCAGTTATAATACAAGCAGCAAAATACAAACCACTCTCCACTCTGAAATTAGGTGGATTCATTTAAAACGTTTGTCATTTGTTTGATTGTTACAGCTAGTTGACTTTCTGGATGTCATTGATGATCCCATCTTGGGATACACAGCCCCTGCCGTCATCACTGTCCTCCATACACACCTCGCTACCTGTGCCGTCGACTACAGGTATATTTACCTAAAACAAAAAATGTACATTATACCTTTCTCCTCTTTCTCACCCTCATCTTCTGCTTTTCTGTTTGCCAGGCCTCTGTATTTGCCACTGCGAGTGTTGTTTACTGCAGAGTCCTTCTCTCTGTCCAGTAATATCATTGTAGACACTGCCACCTTCCACCTCAGGTACAGTTCACCACTAAATGAACATGAAGATTGTCCATTACATACAATATGACATTTGTTAGACTATGATAATCAGCACAGTAAATAGTTTGAATAGTATCACTGGTGACTCGCAGTGTGTCAGGTCTTTGTGTAAGTTGTGTTTTTGTTCTGTTGTGGTCAGATTCATCCTGGATGACTCTGCACTCTACCTCTCTGACAAATGTGAGACTGACACCGTGGACCTGAGGAAAGGTAAGACATATGGTGTGTGTGTGTGTTCACTTAAAATGCAGTTGTAGGAAATGCGGCTATCAGTGTTACTAGGCTAGGGTGTTTTTTCATGTCTGTTAGAGACCAAGAATGGCCAGTGTCACAGAATGTCATGAGGAGGAGCACAAAAACAAAACCATCCTCAAGTTTACACACACCTAATCCTTGGACTGGAACCCTTCCCAACAGGACTAGTGTGATCGATATTACGTTGAAAGTTAACAGAACAGCTGCATCCCGTAGTTAATGCTGATTCTCTTTTAAAGAATAAAATGAAAATTATAAAGGTCACTAGACTTTAAAATACACCTCTGGAAAAAATTGAGACCACTCCAAATTTTCCAAAGTTCATTTTACTCAAACACATACCTAAATAGTAAAACCAGAACTGATAATTTTGCAGTGGTCTCAATTTTTTCCAGAGCTGTATGTTAAACATAGCATCTTCTACTTCAATGAAAGCATTTTGTATCTTCAAAAACAGGAAACGGTGGCCATCTTACAAATCAGGGACGTCTTATATTAGGGCCAATACACTCGTCAATGTTAGTGATGAAGATTCGGTGTCAAAAACTGTTGCACTTTAACAAAAACTACCACGTGTCTTTGTGTCACACAGACTATGTGTGTGTTCTGGACATTGACCTGCTGGAGCTCGCCATCACCACATGGAAAGGCAGCGATACGGGGAAGCTGGTGAGTGCTTGCCATCTGTTTACATGCCTGCGATTGTTTTATATTCTCTCTGCCGCCACGCAGCCCTGCCAGAAAAAATGTGAAAGTAATGTGGCAACCCAGGGGACTTAGAGGGAAGATTCACCATAAAGTAGGAGGCTCAGAGACAACTGACAAAAACAAAAAGTGTCCTTTTGAAAAAATTATTTTTAGGGAAAGGGAAGGGGGTCAGAATTTAACTGAAGTTTGTATTTATGTTTTGAGTCGGTTTGGTTTTTCCCCTGACCCCAACACTCCTCTTGACAGCCTCTGGGTGAAAAGCTTTCTCAGTGTGTTCTCTCGCTTTGTTTTGTCCGAACTGCTTCTTATGTCGCACGGCAGCTTGATGAGTAGCTGCCTCCCTGATTACCTGATGGCTAGCAGGTGTGACCAATTCCACTTGCCCAGAGGCTGCAACACATTAACTGGATAGAACACTCTGTCACCTCCCCCAACCTAAGGTTGGGGACCCGCCTCCTGTGCTGGAGTGGCTTTGCTGTTTCTCCTGGTTTGCCACAGTAAACAAAACATTATAATTTTGTTGAATTTCCTTCGAAAGCCACCAACCAGCACAGGCCCCCATAATCACGTTTCACTGTAATAATAGTTTCAGACAGCAGTTTAAGAGAAGGATCACCTTTCAGTTGGAACTAAAACCAACAAGGCGACAGTCAACATCCTTTTAGCCAATCACTAACAAGCTGTACAAATATGTGACAAAGGTTGCTTTAAAGTCTGTCATGTAACAGTGCAATAATGATTTGTATTTGTATGTCCGTTTGCAATGTCTTGTCTTTTCTTTGAGGCATTTTTAATTTTTACCTTTTTTATTATTTAGTTTTTAGTCTTAATTTCTTTTTTTTTTTTGTAATCATTTTTACATTTTGTCTATACACTCTTCCAATGCATGTTCTTGTTCGCAATATAATGGATGTGTTTACCCTTGTTTTTGGTAAATATATATCGGTTATGTACCACTGATGAAGGTCACAAAGTATTCTTTATCTCCTCACATCATGCTGATATTATTAAATTTTAAAGTAGTACAACTCATTTCACTCAACAGATCAGCGCCAGTCAGCAGTAGTCAGACTGACTTTGTTTTATAGTTTGACGTCTGTAGCACCTTATATTGGTTGTACAAAGCAGTCACCAATTTGTCTGGCAGTCAATAAGAATAGCTGCAGCTTTA
Organism: Gadopsis marmoratus; assembly: GCA_036023855.1. Lineage (NCBI taxonomy): Eukaryota > Metazoa > Chordata > Actinopteri > Centrarchiformes > Percichthyidae > Gadopsis > Gadopsis marmoratus. Next base: position 27,861 of record JAVQJF010112050.1, read on the forward strand.
GCAGTTGGCTAATGAGGTTGGGTAAGAAAAGCTTTTCAATCAGTTGAAATAGGTGGAAAATCGGCATCGGTCGGATTTCTGTTTTTTGACTTGTAGTTGACATTTTACTTGGACCATTCTTCGTAATTTTTTTTAATGAATGCAGGCATCGGATGCATAATTTCTTCAGGTTTTGAGAAAAGCTTTTCAGTGTTTGACATATTTCATGACAGATGAACAAATGTGTTGGCAGACTAATGTGAAGTAGCAAGTTCCTCAACTGCATTACTGTTTCTGAAGGGGAGACATGTTGTAGTATAAGGTTTTGATTGATGATGTATGATACGTCATTTCCATCTCTTCCCATCTCCTTACATATTCCATGTATTTCCTTTTCTCCCATCCGCCCTTCCTCCCTCGTCACCTTTATTGATGCTCCTGTTATTAATTTAAATATGCTTCCTCTATGTCCTCTCTTTGGTCTCCAGTCTCAGCCTCTATTTGAGCTGCGTTGCTCCAACAATGTGGTTCACCTTCATACCTGTGCTGACTCCTGCGCTGCCCTGGTCAATCTGCTGCAGTACCTGGTCTCCCAGGGTGACCTCCACCCCCCGCCGCGACACGCCTCACCCACCGAAATCGCTGGCCAGAAATTACCAGTAAGTCCAGCATATTAATACCACTGGAGATAAGAATAATAAGTTAAGTAAATAATAAGAATTAAGTAATGACTTGGTACTAGTTAAGCACCTCAGGTTAATTTATTTTAACATATTTGTTTTACAGTCTGTTTATCAAATCCAAAAGAAAGTCCACTGGAAGGAAAAAACTTTAACCAGGAAAATAAAACGTAGCAACAAAAAGACAAGAAGAGCAATAGAGGACAAATCCCTCTTTTACAATTATAATATGAAGGAACAGAATATTGAATGAATGCAATGATGGGAACAGAATGGTTCCACAAATGTTGAAAAGTTCTATAACAATGCCATAAAATTGTCTAATGTCTGTAATATTCTGTCTTGTTAGCTGTCAGAAAACCCTGCGTCTATGCTGCCCTGCCCTCCGGCTGAAACCGCTGAGATCAACCAGTATGACCTGGCTGATGCCTTAATTGACACCGATAAGAGCCACAGAGAAGGGAGTTCAGATCCAGGTACTGCACTGTTTAAATATTTGAACATGCCAACAGGACCTGGTTCAGTAAAGTTCTGCACTGAACCACATTTCCCTGTGAATAGGAAGAGGATTGTGGGTGGATTTATTTAAATTGGTTTCGATTGAGAGATATTTGCCTTTTGGGAAGGAAAAAAAGAAACATGAAACTCAGCCCCTGGTTTCCCAGATTTCTCTAACACAACAATAAAATCTGATGTGCTCAGGAGGTTTTTAGTCGCCATTGAAAATGGTGGAGTGTTTACAGTACCAGCTTGGCTTGCCCACAAATATTTCCATGTTGATGATAATTCTGCCCTGCGTTTCTAAAGGTTCACCCTCCATGCCGAGAGGCTCGCCTGTCTCCGTCTACCTGTTCCCTGGTGAAGCATCGAAGCGCACCCCCTCCGTCCTACAGGGCGACGACTCTGAACTTGACCGACTGGTTGGCACAGCAATGGAGGTTCAGGCAGATATGATGTCGGAGGAAGGCTCCGAGGGCTCCACGGACAACGATGACTTTTGCATCTTGGAGGCTCCAGGCATGGGCATTCCTGTGAGTCTCTCTCCTTGCTTTTATTGTCCTCTCTTTTTTCTTCTCTGTTAGCTCACTTTCCCTTATAGCATGACTCTGAATTCATCTGTATGGGATTTGTTACAGCCCAAGGACGGGGAGCCTGTGGTGACCGTGCTGTCCCCGGGACCCATCAGGGTGACGGACAGTCACTTCTCCAGGCCTCGAGGTAGCTCAGACCTGCTCCGAGCACCCAGCCGTTTCCCCGTGCCCCAGAGCAGAGTGGTGCTGCGGGAAATCTCTGTGGTCTGGCATCTCTACGGGGGCAAGGACTTTGGTGGCAAGCCCATGTCCATACATGCCCAGCACACCAATAGGTAACACACACACATGGCCACAAGTAGGTTCTCAACAGAAATGTAGTTTCTCATACAATATAGATCAGAGGTCATGATAATTGTTCACCTGTGTCCTCCTCTCTCTACAGAGGTCGGTCAGTCACTGCTGGTGTTCGAGGGTCTCCGTCTCGTTCCGTCACTTCCTCTCGTCCACAGAACTCCTGGCGCTGGGCTGGAGGCAGCGGGCGCCAGCACACGCTGCTGATGGAGATCCAACTCACTAAGGTATATACTCAGTTAGTTTATCATAATATAGATTTCTGTTGCAAATAATGAAGTGATTTGAACTTCCTTAATTTAAGCATTTGTGTATTTAACAATTAAAAGTATGCACCCATGTATTATTATGTTATTTCTTGATGTTTTTATGTTTGGGGCAGTTTGCCCTGCTCCAGAAGAAATGTTTAATTTCAGCTGTAAATTTTTGTTTGAAATTACAAATAAAGGAATAATTCAACACTTAAAATGCTCATTTGCTTTCTTGCTGAAAAGATCGACGCCCCTCTCATAAGCAGATTTTGTTACTTATGGACAGAGCCAGGCTTTCTGTTTCTCCCGTTTCCAGTATTTATGGTGAGCTAAACTAACCAGCTGCTGGATCCTCATATATATATTATACAGATACATGAGTAGTATTGATTTCCTCATCTAACTCTTGGCAAAGAAGTGAATAAGGGTATTTCCATTACCCACCAAAGTTTTGCACATCTTGTGACACATTTAAACACCATATTTTTCAACACATTGCTCCTATTTTGTCCTCCAGGTGTCTTTCCAGCATGAGTCCTACCTAGTGACAGTAGCGGGGCAGGATGGGGAGCTGGTGGCTGCGGTCGGGGTTGGTCCTGGTGGCGAGCAGCCCCTCTCCAGGCAGGTGTTCATTGTCCAGGAGCTGGAAGTTCGAGACCGACTGGCCTCCTCACAAATCAACAAATTCCTCTACCTCCACACCAGTGAGAGCATGCCCCGCCGAGCCCACTCCAACATGGTGAGACAGCAGAGAGGTGGGGAGGGAGGAAGAGGAGGAAAAGAAAATTTATAAACTATTGAAATTCCTGATGTTGGAGAGGTTTTCATTTGCAATGACTATTTGGCAGAGCTTTGATACAGATTAGAGCATTGTTGTTTAGGGAGGCAGGAAGAATTAGGTGGAGATGTTTGAGGGGGTTTGTTCTTTTATATCAGGAGGACTTGATAAAAAACTAAATATTGATCACGTTGGTTGTATTCGTTATACTGAATGTGTGTTTTCTTCAGCTGACAGTGAAGGCCCTGCAGGTATGTCCAGAGTCTGGCCTCGGTGGTCCAGAGTGCTGTCTCCGGGTCAGCCTGCTGCCGCTACGACTTAACATCGACCAGGTAACTCACTTCATACCAGCGGTAGAACTGTATCAGACTGGAGATGGCAGTTTCAAGCATTACACACATCACAGAAATACCTTTGGAGCATATTGATCGAGTTTGGGCTGCTCCTGTAACCTCTCCACATCTAACCAGCCTGTTTTCTCTGTCTCCTCTCCAGGACGCACTGTTTTTCCTGAAGGACTTTTTCAGTAATCTAGCTTCCTTTGTTAACCCTTACCTGCCCGTAGACCCTGCAACTGAAGGTGAGCTACATCTGATGATTGTTTTTTTTCTACTTTGCTGCATATTTCATCAGTTGTCTTTAATACTTAATGTTAAGGGATTTTCTCAAAGACATCAATATTAAGATTTTAAACTAGATCATTTGTTCAACTCCTCTATTGTAGAGTTAAACATATTGGTACTGCATATCATCACTGTGGCATGATTAATTTTGCTAATGATTAAATTAAATGATTACTTAAGATAATTCTTTGCATGACTAACATTTGATTCTATATTTATTTTAAGACTCACTGTGGTGAATATTTTTCTCTCCATTTATTTGCAGTAAAAGCAGACCCCTCCCAGAAGGGGCCTGAGGAGGCAGAGTCAGCTGCTGGTCTGGGACCTGACCTCACTGCTTCTATTGAAACTACCTACAGCGAGCAGAGCTCCTCCTCTGCCGGCTCCACCTCCTCCTCCGACCAGCCAATCTACTTCCGGTATGTAAAACATTATTTCACCAGGAGGCATTGAGGAAGGTACAATCAAAAAGAGAGAAAATGTGTCAACTTAGCCACCGTAGGGAAAAAAAATAAAATAAGAACATTGCATAAAGAAAAGCAAGTTCACTCTTCCAACTAGTCTAAGGTGAATAAATGTTTAAATCATTGATCAATAATGTCTCTTTTCCTTCCCTCTGTTTTTTTTTCTTCTCCAGGGAGTTTCGTTTCACCTCTGAAGTGCCTATTTGGCTGGACTATCATGGCAAACATGTCGTAATTGAACAGGTGACAGCTCACTCAAACAGCTCATCCGTCACTCAGCCTGACCAAATGCTTATAATAAAGAAATCTGTAGGATTCCTGTGTATTTTATCAGGAATTGTCCAGGCTGACTGTATTTTTACGCTCCTTCTGTCGTTCTCTTTGTTTCACAGGGAACGTTTGCAGGGATTCTGATTGGTCTCGCCCAGTTAAACTGTTCTGAGTTGAAGCTGAAGAGGCTCTGCTGCAGACACGGGTACCAATACACACCTCCACACCAACACAGACATCTCATTGGCTGCTTGAGATTCATTTCTGTCATGTGAAAAAGTCCCAAATCCGTTCAGTGGTTTGTGAATGTTTTGAGACTAGATCATCGTGTTAAACCAGATTTCATTTTCTAAGTTTTTCTTCTGCAACACTTTCTAGTCTCCTGGGTGTAGACAAAGTGATTCAGTACGCCGTCACAGAGTGGCTGACAGACATCAGGAAGAATCAGCTCCCGGGCATTTTGGGAGGTGTTGGCCCCATGCACTCGGTTGTCCAGCTGTGTGAGTTGATACTGCTTGTCGTTGTGGTACACGGTGTCAGCTTAACATCTGCATGTTCTTTATCCTGTTACATTTCTTGGTTCATTCCCTTTTCCCCTCTTTCAATCTCCATGTGTTTCTCCAGTCCACGGAGTGAGGGATCTGTTCTGGTTGCCCATAGAGCAGTACAGGAAGGATGGACGCATTATTCGAGGTCTCCAGAGAGGGGCGGCGTCCTTCGGTACCTCCACAGCATCAGCTGCTCTGGAGCTCAGCAACAGGCTGGTGCAGGCCATACAGGTACCAAAGGATTTATACTGCAGGTCATGACTGTGAATTAAACTTATTCAAGAGCTACATTTGGACCATACAATAGTTTCAGGTAGTGCAGAGTTGTTGAAGGATTTCAGAATAAGCAGGGTATTTGATGCCTATAACTCCATTGTGGATGTCTGTCTCCTTCTCTTACAGGCCACAGCAGAGACTGTCTATGACATCCTGTCTCCAACTCCCCCCCTGAACCGGTACGCCATCACAGAAGGCCGGGCCCCCTCCAGCCGGCCCCGTAGAGCTGCTCAGCCCGCAGACCTCCGAGAAGGAGTTGCCAAGGCGTACGACACCGTCAGAGAGGTGCGTCCCCAAATTGATTGTGGACCCCTCTAGTGGACAGAGAATTCAAAAATAAGCATACATAGGCTCATCTTTCAGCTTTTTTTTTTGACTGATTCTCTCTTCCCCCCTTGTCTGCCTGCTCTCCAGGGAGTGATTGACACAGCTCAGACCTTCTGCGATGTAGCATCCCGTGGCCACGAACAGAAGGGTCTGCCCGGTGCTGTGGGCGGCGTCCTGCGGCAGATCCCGCCCACCGTCGTTCGACCCTTAATAGTGGCCTCTGAAGCCACCTCCAATCTACTTGGTGGCATGCGGAACCAGATCAAACCAGACGCCCGGAAGGAGGATTTTCTGAAGTGGCGCACGGATGACGGCCAAGAATGATGACGGCTTGTCTGTGTGAGAGAGAAAGACTGTGTGTGTGTGTGTGTGACAGTGATTATGATTTTGGAAACTTTTGGCTAAAGGAGCTAATCCAGGGATTAAATGTGTATTTGCATGTGTGTATGGACTAATAAGAGTCAGTGTGTGCTACAGTGCAAAAACAAAGCAACGACTACTGCAGTTACTGACACCCAGTGTCTTACATGACTCCATCTTACATGGACTACCAGATTTAATCATCCAGTTTTGCATTCAGCAAGAGCTCCTAGTCTGCAGATTCTCCTTACTGGCTGTGCAAACATATCACTGTCACTCTCAACTGGCTTCATTTTCAATCCAACCAAGGACAGGTAGGATTATCACGCTAAAGTTTCCTTGCTCATATACTCTGAATTGTGCTTAATTAAAGTAGGATTTCTGGCACAATTTCACCTCCTTCCAAGGCGTACAGAGAAGAGAAATAGGGGTCAAAACTCCAGCACCACGTGCAGTACAAAGAACAACTTTATTGTGAGACCAATGTGTTTTGGCTTCATAAAAAAGGCCAAAACATTTCATAAACCTTGGCAGTATGTGAACTTATTCCAGAAATCCTTCCTCTGTTTGTATTCTAATTCACTGACCACAACGTGGATTTTGGTCTACTGGTTGTCCAGTGCTGCTCATAGTGGAGACGGGGAGAATATTTTAGTGAAGTATCCTTTGCTAACTCCCTCCAGAGATTGACAGATGGTTTTCACCCCGACTTCGCAACATAAGGCAATTTCATTGGTTCAGCTTTGGCCCCTCTATGCACCTGCTTCTCTCAATGCTGTTATTTGTGCCATAAACCTTGCACAGTGCCCATTTTAACTAGTTTGTGTTACCTTACTCAGTCCTACACCCTCCCTACTACCTGGTATAACACACACTTGCTCACATTGATTCACACCTGACTGTGAACACGTTTCCTGAGTGAATAGAGACACCAGATCACACGAAGTCTCTAAACTGTAGCACCGTGGTTTTTGTACCTGCAGCTTGTTTGCGCTTCTGTTTCCATGACGAGTTAAATACTGTTATCTGAATTAACCTACTCTGTCTCCAGAATGGCTTTGCCCACTTCTTTAGTTGCCTTCCTGCATTTTTTATGTTTATTTGTTTTTTTTTATCATGTTAAAACACAAGTATTGTCATATTCGTTTTCAAAATAAGAGTTGAGAGGATGTGAATCTGGTGACAATGGAGGGTGAAAAATTGGGAGTCTTGTGGTTTAAAAAAAGTTTTACATTTTTATCTTTTTTGTTTAAGTGTAAGGGACATGTGTCCCTCTGTGAGTGTGTGTGTGTGTGTGTGTAGGAATGAGAGCGTGGTGCGCACATGATGCATGTCTGTTTGGGTGACAGGTTGATGCTTGTTTCACCTAGTGTGTAATTACTATTTACTATATCATAAACCGTATGAATGACCTGTATAATACAAAGACAAGGAGTATACAAATTAATACAAAATAAAAAATTTGAGTATAAAAACTGAACACCTCTTTGCTGCTAATCTCTCCTTTCGAAACCTGTCCATCTCTTCTCTCAAACTACACTAATAGCCGGTGACCTTGGTTCCACGTAAAACCTTCCTCCTTCTAAACCTAAAGCGAAAAATGCCATCAGTTCATTTTAATGGAGCATTCATAAATTGTTTTATTTCAACTAGAGCAATAGTTATAATCTAAATACTAGTTTCACTACTGGTTACATTACATTATTGTAAATATTTCCAAAGATAAAGCGGTTACATTATATTACACTGGTCCTACTTAGATTGTAATTGTTTGGTACATTAAAGAGACTACTAGAAAGAGATACCAATATTCAAAAGAAGCTGAATTACAGCTATAGACAAGGAACCAACTGTAGTAAAGTAACAGCTTCAGGGGAACGTTTTGGCAATGCACCAGAGTAACCTCCGGTCCACAGGATTAATACCAAAGAACTTACATTGATTGCTTCAATACTCTTGGTTAACACTATGTAACTTCTTCTTTGTTAGTTTTTGTTGGTTGAAGTCATGATGTTAAACACTCCGGTACAGTAGGTGGCGCGGCGCACCAATAAAATCCAAGAACTTCCGGTCCACATGTAAATGCTGTAGCGTGATTTGTACATGGACGGTAATTATCTGATTACATTGAACTTGTAGCCGTTTGCTTTGACTTTTCAGCATCTGTCGTTAAACATGAAGCTGCTCACGCACAACATGTTGACGTCTCACGTGAAGGGAGTCACTAAAGGATACCCGCTGCTCATCAAGGTACACACCGGGCTAGCAACATGGCTAATGCTAACACTACTGATGGTTGAAACATGTTCTGTGTTTGATGTTCTGTGGCTCAACGAAGTGAGAGGAGAGAAAGAGAGACGCAGGGTTACCCGACATTTTCTCGAAGATCTCACTTGTAGCCTTGAACAATGTTATCGTTGATTGTTTGGAAGATAATCTCGTACAACCTGTGACTGTCAACAAATACCTAACTAGAGGTTAGCAAGCTAGGTTAGCAGCAGGAAAGAAACACAACTTTCTCTCCTCATACTGCCGAAATAAACAGGTTTACAGATAAATGCATGACTCTATTAGAATTACACCTTTAGCTTTGTGTTTTGACATATGTAAATATATTATCAAATATATTTGATTTCCTCGTGTGCTATTTTTCACCTCATTTTGAATCATTATCTGCATATTGAATATTTTGAAGTTTCTGTGGTCAATTCTCATACTCTGTCACTTAGTGCAATGTATTTGCTATTGGCCTTTTATTTGGGTTTTTTTTTTTTTTTTTAAATAGCACCTGGGATAGTGAACCTTAACACAATAACAATGTGAAATATACACAGATCAGTCATCATTATTTCGTTACAATGGCACTTGTCAGTGGCGGAGGGACACAACTGTATTAGGCAGCCAGTGAACATTTTCTCTAAGTTGATGTGTTGAAGCAGGAAAAATGGGCAAACGTAAAGATGTGAGCGACCTTGACAAGGGCTAAGCTGTGATAGCTAGATGACTGGGTCAGAGCATCTCCAACACTGCAACTCTTGTGGGGTGTTCCCGGTCTGCAGCAGTCAGTACCTACCAAAAGTGGTCCAAGGAAGGTGAACCGGCGACAGGGTCATGGGCAGCGAAGGCTGGCCCTTGTGGTCCGATCCAACAGAAGAGCTTCTATAGCTCAAACTGCTGAAAAAGTGAATGCTGGCTCTGATAGGAAGGTGTCAGAACACACAGAGCATCGCAGTTTGTTGTGTATGGGGACGCTCCGGGTGCAGATGCTGTCCAAATGTTATGGCTGATCGGTGTGTGCTCTATAGTGGCCTCATAACTTCCCACAATGTAATGAGAAAACTTGTCTATACCATGTACACTACAGTTTTTACTAAACATCCTAAAGTGCAATTCTTTGGATTTTGATATACAGAATGTGTTAATTACACTTATGCCACACTGGTCAGTAATGAAAAATAATAATGATTTTTCAACATAGCCATAATGTGTGGGTAAAGAAAGGACCCTGAATGTCCACACTAATAACCTCTGTTTCCTCCTGATATTTTCTTTATGCAGGCAACTGAGGTGAAGATGAACGAGGTGGAGTTCAACCCTCATTTTGTCAGCAGAATGATTCCAAAACTGGAGTGGAGCGCTCTGGTCCAGGCTGCAGAGAAGGTGAGTCAAACTGCACCAGAGACCGTCAAGACTGTCAGAAGATATCAATGGTAAATGGTAAAGAGCTCTTAATTCAAACATAAAAGAGGATGTATGGAAGAGCATAGTGGCTGATACCAGGTGGGCACCATTATACACATGTATTATTATACACCAGTTCAACTTCAAAAAATGGGACAGGTGGATGATAAATACCGTTTGATGTGTCTAAAGGAAGCAGATCATTTTCTTAATTTAATTCTGTTTCTCCTAACTGGAGACTAGTCGTCAAAGGTATTGGAGAGGTGTTGCATAAACCGCCAGGTATATCCAAACAATCAAATTAGAGTTGCACTGGCCAGCTTTGAGGATTGGTCTCTGCCACTGGAAGAGTCAAACAAAATCCTGTTTTTGATCAGTGGTTAAAATTAATGATACGCATGGACTCTTGAACCTCTTAATAGCAATGACTAATAATTTTCAAGTTTCATGAAGGTTGGTTTAATTTCTTAATGTGTATATAAATAAAGAAACAAAATGCAAGGAAATATTCTTACCATTTGTAGGAGGAAAATTTTCTTTTTTTTTGTTGTATTTATGTGGTATTTTATTTAAACTTTGTGCCCATTTTTTGGACTTGACCCCCTTGTAAACGGTATTCCATTGTCAGTGTGCTGTGTGTTTTTGTTCATCAGCAGAGGGTGAATATGTCATCATCTCTTCTTCCTCCCAGCCACATCTACTCAATAATTTACAACCACTTTTCTATTTTCCCTCTGTAGTTGGGTCATCGGCAAGACCTTCCAGATGAGCTGGTGCCAGAATTTGAGAAAAACGAAGACTTCCTGAAGAAGGTGCACAGAGTTCTCTTAGAGGTAAAGAGCTCGCAGTGTTTTCTTTACTGCAATGGTACCTGTTACTACGGTATGAAGTTGTATTTGTGGTCATGTGAATGTGTCCTGTTTAGGGCTGCAACTAACAACTATTTTCATTATCAGTTAATCTGCCAGGTGTTTTCAAAATTTTTTTGGTCCTTAAAATGTCAAACAAATGTCAAAAAAAAAAAAACAACTTTGGTGATGTCATTAAATGTTTTGTTTTCGATCTATCAACAGTCTAAAACCCAAATAACTTTACATTAATCTAAAAATAGAGAAATAAAAGCAAATCCTTATATTGGAGAAGCTGGAACGAAGCTGGAGAATGTTAAGTCAATGACTTAAACTTTTTTCAATTATCAAAGTAAATGCAGATAATTTTTCTGTTGATCCTAACCAATTAATAGACTAATCTTTGCAGCTCTGGTTGTTTTCCCCGCGGCTACAAACACCTTGTTTTGGGGCAAAAATTGTAACACATGCCTGAAACCATCTCTAACAGAGTGCCTTGGTCCACCGTCGTTCGAATTCTTCATATTATTTACCACGTGGATCCCAGCGGTGTTTTCTATTCTTGTTTCACTTAACACAGTGAATCATTGTGGTGATTATGGGATGTCTTTGTGTATAAGACATAAATACACATTTTGGTTAAATGTAAAGCAGCTTTCAATATTCACTCTCACGTAGTAACCTGGGAAGGTGCACTGACATCCTGTCTCCATTACTGGAAACGGGGGGGAGAACAAAATAAGCACGGACAAGATCAAGATAATTACTTAAAATGTATAAAACGTGTATAATAGCCTATTAATTTATATAATTATTATTATTATTAAGCTGCTTTTGCAGAGTTGCATCTTTCTCTCATGGACCAGTAGTGGGTCACAGCCCAGGAGTTGGGAACCACAGGACTAAAATATCAATGTATGCAGTAGCATTAAAGATTTCCCTCAAATTGAACTGAGGGGACTGGGCCAAACCAAAAGTATGGTGACAGTGGTGTCCATATACATTTGGCCATGTGGTGCATTTTGCTCTATGGTGACATCTAGTGGTGGCCTCAAACCTCCTGTCCTTCCTGGGTTTGTGTGTGTTGCAGGTGGAGGTGATAGAGGGCTGTCTGCAGTGCCCTGAATCAGGACGAGAGTTCCCGATCTCCAGAGGAATCCCCAACATGCTGCTGAGCGAAGACGAGGTGTAGTCGACACCAATGTTTCCCACGCACATCCTCTCCCCAAACTCACCCAGATGGGACTGTGGATATTCAGAAACGGAGAAGAGAGAGGGTGGACTCTGGTTTAAGTTGGTGCCATGAGAAAATAGGCCACACTGTTAGGTTGATTGTAGTTTGACTATTTAAGTGGTCGATGGTGCCAGTGGAGGAAAAAGATTAACAGATGGAAATGTTCCCAGAGAGTAACCCCCCTGTGGTTTTATCTGTATTTATTTTTGTAACTGTTTGGGCTCTTTCTTTTTTTCTTTTTCAATAAAACCCCTGATTTCCGTGACGGCCAAAAATCGTTTTAGGTTTTTGTGGAAAATATACGATTCACTTATATTACAGACATGCTAAAATATAACCCCCGAGGCTCCTTGAGTTAGAGGCAGGCTCTGAACCCCATCTCGCCCTCTCTCAGGGTTTAACAAAGTGCTGAGGCCCAGATGACGTGGCAGTGGCTTGTCTATATCTGGCTTTGAGGAAAAGAGGCAGAAAAAGCAGGCAGGCTAGAAGTTGTTTTTGAGGAAGTCTCTTTTTTTTTTTTCTTCCTTTCTTCTTATGCCACACACACACACAACACACAACACCCTACCTGGGCGGGCTGCTGTGATCTGAGATGCCCCACGATGTGTCTGTTCCTTTAAAGATTGCTGAAAGGAGTTGAGGTCCGCATAGACAAATTACGTGTTTCAAGCTGTCGGAGGTGAAGCAGCAGCAGCAGTCAAGTTGTAACAGGAGGCATTTTTAGAAGTCTTGCCAGGACAGATGATGAAGTAGGGGGTTTGCCCTGACCAGAAGCCTCGAGGCAGCCTGAGTCTCTCCTACCTTTCCCTTCTACTTACAGCAATTATAGGCCTGCAGCCGCAACTATAATAACGGTATAATGGGATGGCAGCAGAGCAGCAATAAAAGCCACCCCTGACAGATTAACAGTCCTCTTCAAATTCTGAGCTGTAATTAACAATGAGGCCGAAGAGGAACAGAGAGGAAAGAAAAGGCCTAGATTGAAAGATAAAGATAAAAAGGGATGGGCTGTGGAGTGATTTAATGAAATTAGGATAAGCCTTAAACTATCGGCATCTAAGCTGGAAATCACACTGAGACTTTACTAAAGATGCTTTTTGAAGTCACTGGAATGGGCTAATACATTTTATTTCTTCATCTTCCATCTTATAATTGTGTTTAAAGGTGTGGTTTGATATTTTGGGGAATGTGCTTTGTGGCTTTTTCTTTTGTCTGTTAGGTAAATATGACTGTTTGTTACCTGAGTAAAAAGACTGGAAATCACTCTCCTGGCTCTGTCCAAAGGTAACAAAATCCATCTTCCAGCATCTCAAAAGCTCACTAACTAACTCGTTATATATCTCATTTGTTTGATCCATATAAAACTCAAGGTATAAAAACAGTTTGCCATTTTACGGGCAGATATATGTGTTTTTGTTTCTATATGTTTCTTGGCTGGGTCCAGTGACTTCCTGGAGTTTTTATTTGGCTCATAACTCCCTTTACACTGCACATAGTTTTGTTTGCACTTTGTTTTTTTTGTTTGGATTAACCAAATAAGATATAATGTGTTTAATTAATGAGCTTTGGGGGTGCTGGTAGGTGGACTTTGTTGCCTTTGGGTGCAGCCAGGCTAGCTGCTCCCATTGTTTGCGCTAAGCTAAGCAAAATGATCAATCTGCTCGTCTAACTCCTTATAAGTTAGTCTATAAGTAACATGACCAACTCTTCCTTTAAGCCTGATGTGTCCTCGGGGCATGTTTACCTGCAGAGAGAGGGTGGTGCAAGCAATTTTGTGGAGAGAAGAAATTGCTAAGTGTGTGTGTGCGCCTCCTGGTTGGAGGAAGATGGCTCTTGCCTACATAATCACACACTCCCTTCACTTTGGTGGCAGCCCGCCCCACCACCACCACCACCACCTCTCTCACATCCAGTCCCTCCCTCATCCACCTCTTTCTATCTGCAGCTCTGTGCGTGTCTCTCAGAGGATCTGCAGAATAGCGGAGTCGCGCCGTGCAGCAGGTCTCGGTGTCCTCAGCCCCGCAGACCCTCTGGCTGCAGCTCATTTAAACCTGTAATTGGCTGTGAAGTTCCCCCTCTTTTCTTTTCTTTTCCTTTTCATAGAATTCGCAGCACAAGGACTTCTTTCATATATTTTTCTGCGTCATGTCCTTTCAAGTCGTCTTGACTTTTTCCGTGTCTTGATGTGTATTTGAGGGGGATTAACGGGCCCACCACGGTGTTTCCAACATAAATCAACGCTTCCTACGTTTTAGTGCAGGCTGCCTTCTGTTTCCCTACAACAGGGAATGGGAGGATCTGGGAGCCTTTGGGTTTTTTTACAGCTGTAACTAGATTTTGTGTTGGCGGGTCTGGGCCGTTTCTCTGCTCCGCAGATGGGTCATTCGGAGGGAACAGCACCGGAACCGTCCTGCTCCAGATGAAGTGGAGCCGCTCAGGTTTTTATTTGCAGAACTTGCGACATGGGCTGAGCTCCTGCGGTGGCTGCTTCTCCCCCTGAAGGCTGTTGAATTATCCGAGGATGGACGACGGAAAGCGGAGGCGGATAAAAGCCCAAACGTGTCGGTTAGACTGTAATTAAATATCTTCACCTTTGCACGCGGAGCTTTCTGAGCGTCAGTCAAACTTCCAGTCACCAAATCCGCGGTTTCGCGGTCTACTTTTTTTCACAAAATTGTTCCTGTTAGCTTTAATAACGTAAAGTTTAGACTAAAGAATAAATGGCAACGCGTCTTTATTGGTCTGCTGTTAAAATCCGCAGACGCACGTGGGGCCCGTGCTCTGTTTGACCGTAGCGGAATGCGCGCGCACTCAGCTCTTACAGCTGGATATAGGACTTTTCTTTTATTGAAATAGTTTTGGAGACATTAGCTTTGGGATTTGAAACCACTCCGCGCGCACATTTCTCCATGCTTGGGTTTTGAGGCTCCGCTTCGGTTCCAGTCCACCAAAAGTGGCCGCAGTGGTTTCAGCCGTTCGGGGCGCGACGATGTGGCTGCCCCGCCTCACGCTGCTGCTGCTGCTGCTGCTCCGGTTCTCCGGGGTCCTGCTGGTGGAGGGCTTCAACGCGTGCCAGTCCATCAACCTGGACAAGCAGAAGTCCCGGCGCATCGAGGCGGTCCGCGGGCAGATCCTCAGCAAGCTCCGCATCCGCAGCCCGCCGGACGACGACGAGGACCCGCCGTCCGGCTCGGTGCCCCCGGAGGTCGTGCTGCTCTACAACAGCACGCGGGAGCTGCTGAAGGAGCGCGCGCGTCTGGCCGAGTCCGCGTGCGAGCGCGAGAGCAGCGAGGAGGATTATTACGCCAAAGAGGTGCAGCGCATCGACATGTTGCCCCCCCGCACCGTCACAAGTGAGTCCGTGTGTGATGCGTGTCCGGGGTCCATAGGGGTCACTGAGGGGGGGCCAGAGTGTCCCGGGGTTTTGTTTTTGGATTGTGACTTTTGAATAAAGCAAATCAGTGTTCAGATCCTAAATTTAATTTAAAAGGATTTCACAAGTCCTGCATTCCAAATGTTGCTGAAGTAATAATAGCAGCAGATCTGCTGGTGCATTGATGCAGAAGCACAACTTTAATGCGTCTGGTCCAGGTGCTTCCACCTCTGACAACTTCATATGTGGCCGGGTAGTTCAGTCTGTAGCAATTCAATTCAATTTCAATTCAATTTTATTAATATAGCGCTATATCATAACAGCGTTATCTCTTAGCACTTGTTAAAATAGAGCAAGTCCAAGCCAACTCTATATGTACAGACCCAACAATTCCACCATGAGCAAGCGCTAGGCGACAGTGGCAAGGAAACACTGCCTTTTAACAGGCAGAAACCTCAGGCAGAAC
>JAVQJF010112053.1:0-26301 GCA_036023855.1 Gadopsis marmoratus
CCACCCCGGGGGGGGGGGGGGCCGCGCCACATTTGATGAGCATTACTTTAACAGGCCAGTGAAACGCAGTAACCTGCTAAAACCACATGTAATTTAATTTAGTGAAGGTCAGTGTCTCCCACAGTTGGGTCTAGGATTGCGGAAGCCCCGAAATGAGTGGGAAAAAGTACAAGAACAAGGTTGTTTTAACATCATATGGTCACATACGGAAAAGTGTTGAGATCATGACCACAGATACAGAACAGATGCTTGCATACTTGAAGAACAAAAAATGTATTTATGTGGAGTTCATTGGGAACTACTTGGGTTTTTTTTTTTACCCTTGGAAAGACTTTCTCAGACTGTTTAGTTGAGAGATTTTTTTAGAGGCCTCAAAAGGTAAAATATTTCAGTTATTCACAACATTTCATCTTCTTCCTTATCATGGAATCATCCATGATCCATGATGACCCCTCGTGTCTGATGCGTAGCTTCAGGTTGGGTGGGTCCTGTACAGCCAGCTGTTGTGTCCCCCCCTCCTCCAAAACAACCACACTTCCACATCAAACACAGGAAGTTACTCAGCTGTTGTGTCCCCCCCTCCAAAACTAAACATTTATTACTTGTGCATCGTGGGCAGGTCCTCGGTGTCGTGCTTGGGGTCTCTGGTGTTGGGAATCACGCCTATGATTGTGCTCTTCAGCGACGTCCCCTTCAGCAGCCGTTGGCTGACCAGGTGCATGTTTCTTGGGGAGTCCACGCTGAACCGGACGGTGGACCCCGGGAGCAGCACCCCTTCATGGGTCAGCAGCAGCGGGAGACGACTCGGTATCTGGATCCCGCCGTCGGACGCCATTGTCCCGATGTCTTCAGCAGCCGGGTCAATGTTCGGCACACAGGTCCTGCAAACAAACACGCACTTTCCGTGCTATCTGTACGGCCGAGTGTACACGTACGACTTCCGGGTAGCGCTTTCAAAATAAAAGTCTCATCCACGACTAAATGAAAGGCAGTGCATGTAGCATTACTTTATATTGCCTGTGTGTGACCGGACTGTAGCGCAACTTTTCCCGTCTTTCCCGGCTGCCTATAGCAGGATGTGGACTGAGTTCTACCTGGAGGACTCGGCTCGGATGTTGTTGTGACGTCATGCGCGCTCCCGAGTGCCATACCGCGCTTCAGATACAGGTCAGAGGTCACCAGGAGCGGATACCGTCGGCTAACTGATCCAGACCCCCTGTTGTCTCTATCAAAATAACGCCACTGTTTGATTATGATCCACAGGTCTACAAATCATGCACGTTGCAGTTTATCAACAATAATGTTGACATGTTTGTTACCTCTCAAGATCAAAGTCCTATTCTGTGGAGTATATGCCATATTTACCCCTGCCAAAATGACACCCATACTTATACTTTATACATTTCTGCTGATGTATACCCATGTAATGAATGTACCTACTGGGTGACTTGTTAGACGTGTAAGTTCTAATATTCTCTTTTCTCTACCTCAGCTACATGAGCAATAGTTGGTGCAAGAAAAGACAAGTGTGATTTACAGTACAAGTTTATTATAAATACCTATTGAACTAAATTAAAACTAAAGATTAGAACTAACTTAAAGACGTACACAAAATATGACATTGAAGTAAAAAAAAAGTTCTATAAAATAAATTAGTTTTTCTTTGAGGTAATGAACTCATGCAGGGACACTGAACAATCTTTAATGTCACCTAAACGGTGCTTCCTTGTAGACAGCGCAGCTGGTAGAGGGGTCGGGGTATTTGTCTCTAATCTGCCACCTGGTTCCTGGACGTCCCAGATGAGGTCCAGAAAAACCCCTGGCAGATGGGTGACCACCACCTGCAGGACTTCATCCCTCTTGTGTCAATTGTTGCAATTTTGTCTGGAAATTGCACAAGAACATGTTTAGAATGACTAGATTCACATTTCAAGTGGGTTTGTACTTTTCATTTTTATTTATATATTGTTTAACCAACGATCTGACTGACCAACCTGCATCTCTGCTGCCCTGGCAGCAGTCAGCTGAGCAACCTGGAGTCTGTCCTCTTCAGTGATAGAACCAGCTCCTGCTCCTCCCCCGCTCTCCATCTGAACCGCTGCCTCTCCCCCCGTAGTCTCATGGTTACTGCTTTCATCCAGTAGAGCTGCAGAATCTTCAGAACTTGAATCCTGAAATGACAATGTATGAAATGGGTAGTTTCATTGTCATGCCTTCCATATTTGAGGAATGCTGACCGACAGCAAGTGAATAAAACCAGTTTACCTGTAATGATAAAGCAGGGTAAACTACAATGATGCACACATTGATGAACACATAGACTTACTAAACATCTGTCATGTGCATTATCTCCCGTTTAATGTTAGCCATCCCACTCCTATGATCTATTTATTGTTTGAACCCACTGCCAGAGCCATTCAGTACAGGAACGTTGGTTGACTGTTGTCAACTAAGTTGAAACATTAGCGCATTGGATCAGCTATCACGTCAATAACGTTGAGTTTGTTAACCGTTAGCATTATCATCCAGCAAATGTAGCCATGCTCACATTGCGGAGTCTCTGAAAGCTAGACAAATGGCCATTGATAAAGCTGACTAGCTCAAGTGTCATAAATGCAGTCAGTGCATCACGCAACAATGGATTAGTTCAAAGTCACAAGCATATAGTGTGCAAGCTGATAACGATATTGCTCGTTATAAATATTACATATTTATGAACACCGGCCAAATGCAAGTTCAAATACGCAATGCAAACGTGTTAGTGGTTAGACCAACTCATTACTGTGACAGAAGGAAAGACAATGATTAGTACGTTTTTTATTATTTTGTACATTTAATGCAAAAAATGGTCTCCCTCTGGAGGGATGGCCAATACAGTCTGGTACCACAGACGGCATGTGGTGCACTCCATCTGAAATGAGACAATTTAAGAAAAGGAAAAAAAACAAACCCACTTGAATATTGTCACATGGTCATGATGTCACTCATCCAGAGAACGGTTAAACAGTGGAAAGAATTTAGGTTCTCATGTATGATAAAGCAACCCATTTTCAGGAAGTACCACTGCTTGTTCAGATAGCAACAGGAATACATGTTTGAGCGCTAGAATTCATTTTAGTATTTAAAACAAAACCTACCTCTGCAACACGCCATTCAGTTCCATGAGGCCATTGGCGCCTCACAAGCCATAGTTGACCTTGAAATGATCAGCAGGACAAATATGAAATGCCATCACACAAACAGTTACATATTGGGGACTCATAATGCATCATTACTGTACCTTGTTGAGAAGCTCTGAGCCCTGATCCGTTAGCCTTTTAGGTGCTAAAGATCTGTAAGATAAATACAATTTGTTAATAAAAGAAAGAAAAAAAAAAAGGTGTGGAGCAATACATCACTGCTGATGTGTTTTGAAAGCTGAAATTGTAGGCCTACGTTTCCTTTACCTCTATTGGACTGTACCCTTTTCTTTACTGTTGGCCCTTTTGGCCTGGCACTGTGGACACTGAGCAATCTGGACAAACAAAAATATGACACACGTTGTCCAAATCAATCCACATGTTGAATACCTATAGTAGGCCTTTGAGCACACAGCATCAGAACATAAATTCAGTGTTCCAGCCACAGACAGGCTTCTGACATTTACAAAGACACATTCACACGCCGGCGTTCATTCAACCTCAATGTTTATTCCACGTCATTTTGAAGATTCCAACTCACCCACTTGCGAATGTCTCCCTCCATGCCAGGCCAATAGTAACGCTTTATGATGGCACTGTGCGTTTTCGCCACGCCACAGTGTCCTCCAGACTGTCTGGAACGAAACTCCTCAAAGACGTGGTTTGCCGTTTCAGCACTGGACACAACTTTGGCCAGGTGCTCCGACTTGTTCCTTTTGCGCCTGCATATGTAGTAAAGGTCTCCATCTGGTGTTTTAAAGTGTCATAATCTTACATTTAGTGAGGGTTTTACAGTTCCCATAGCAGATGCTAATTGTGCTCTCAGGGCCACATGGAGTGGACGCTTACCCTGCATCCTGAAGGTGTCGGCTCTTCTCTTAATCACATATTTCTCCTTGCTGGTTACGCCTTCAGGATACCGGTTACAGAGTTTCAAATCCAGAACCTCCTGCACAAGTTTGGGATCCATTTTCAGCCACCGTATCCGTCCCTCTTTCTGCACGTGTCCCACCCATCTACCTACTCACCTCCTCCTTTCCACACACAAACAAATACAATAAGATACACATATATGGCAGGATAGGGGAGGGGCCCCTACTCCAAGGTATCATTAACTGGCAACACAAATCAATGGATTATAGCAACTTATTTATTATTGTCCCTTATCAAACACACTTTCGTGCCTCTCTCCTCACATCCCTTTAAAGTATAGAAGTGACACACTTCTCACGAGTAAGCAATAAACAAAACAAAATGAATAGAAGAATTATACTTGGGACTTCTCGAGGTTAAAAGGGAACAGTAATCAAAACAAAACCAGTGAATATTCAGTAGTTCCCAAGAAAGTAAACATCCCGTACGTTTCTCTGCAGGGACAGTAAATCCACAACAGCGCCTTTCCACAGTCCAAGAGGTGTTTAGGTGTCTGGAATCACCTTAAATGTTGCGAGTTTTACAGATGATGTCCCGTGTCACAGTAAATAATCGTCCATCGAACTGCCCAATAAATAACTGGGCGGCTTTAACTGTCACGCCTTCGATCCAAAATACAACAGCAACATTCCTCGATCCCGACCTCCGCCGGGATGGAAAGAAATCCTTAACTGACTCGCGGCACTTCAACGTCCATCCAAAGACTTCCCGCGGCACGATTGTACGCCGAACACTTGCTTGGCTAACGACTTCTTCTTCAACCAATTCCACTTCTGTCCCTTGGTCTTCAACTATTCCCACTTCTGTCCCTTGGTCTTCAACTATTCCCACTTCTGTCCCTTGGTCTTCAACTATTCCCACTTCTGTCCCTTAGCCTGCCGTCGTCTCTGAGTAACAAGCCTCTTCCTCTAACACGTGCGTGTGTCTCATGCTAGGCTAGCTTACTGACGTTAGCAGAGTTTTGAGCAGGCATCGACGCAGTCACCTATGCCACAGCCTCGCGTTAAGCGTCCCGAGAGCGCCGTCGCAACCAGGGCCTCACGCGCGGGGATATCGCCATGTTAACCGGAACACCGGTCGGTCGCGTGCAGTTTTGGCTCGCTCGCTCGCGCCTACTGTGTGCGAGCACGGGGACGAGCAACGACGGCCACCGGAAATTCCACACAGTAACGTTAACGACCAGCGTAACAATAGACGATCACGTGTATAAGGATAACGTTTCTCAAATAAAACAAGGTTTTGTTGCCATATTGAGCCCCCCCCCCCTTTACGCTCTTACTTCCTCGACTAGTCTCTGGATTGGCTACGGCAAGTGCAGAGGGACAAACTAAATGCATAACATGAAACCCGCATAAGAAGGTGCAGTGGGTTTGCGGCCTGTCTCTCTTTTGCGTTGCCTGGATTTTAAAAGTTTCTCTGTTTCCAGTGATGGAAAGTGGTACTTAGTACACTTACTCAATTGTTACTAGCTACTTTCCAGATTGAGATTTTGCACCGTTTTGCAAAATATGATTCATAATAAAATACGATGGATGAAAGTGACGTTATAAACTGACCAATAATGACTGGAGTCTGCTCACAAGGTTAGTTGGTAAAAATAGCAATTTAATCTTTATTTCTTTTACAAAAGTGTTGTCACGTAGCATTATACATTTCCAAAAAATAAATAAATTCAATATCTTGTGTATAAAAACAAATCTGCGTCTAAAGACCACATACAACAACCATCCATGTGCCTGCAGTTATCATCTCTCTGTTGTAACCAGACCGCTGTGGGAAATGTCACTATATGTTCACAATAAGGGATCTCTGAATACACCTTAAAATTCTCTTGTGGTTACAAAAAGACAACCATACAGTTTATGGTTGATAAAGTATAATAAAAATACACATATAGCAAAAACACCAATAACTATCATTCATCTGTTAACATCATTATAGAGCTTGTTTTGCATATGAGAACCGAGCTTAGCCCATCAAACACACACGAAAGCTGTCAATGAGCTGCTTTCAGACTCAACCCATTGCTGTGTATATAACATAAAAACCAAACATCATCATTCTCCCTCCTGAAGAGTGACACAATTAGGCTTGGGAGGATTGAACTTTGAACTTTACAACATCATGCGTGAAGTTAGGAGTGAACGCATGAACTTTCATACATATGGTAAGCTTTCACAAAGAGACACTTTGTGCGGCCTTGGGAGTAAATCAACTTTCTATGGGACAAATGGCTTGGAAGTGAGGCTTAGAAGTGAAACACCACCTTATTTATTCAAACAGATGTATACCATTTCATGTGATGCAAACTTTGAAAATTAACTTATCTAGAGTGTTGGTTATTTGTGAGTTTAAAATGTAACTGTTTATCATTTATCATAATAAACAGTTTGTGCCAAAGTAATGATGGGATAAGGGAATGTTACACCATAAACTGACCAAACCAGCAAGTCAGGATTTGCAGGCAATGAACCAGGTGCATCGAGCTAAACGTGGCCACCACTGCAACTCACATGCAAAAACATGGCTTTTAGAAAAACACTGAGGGCATGAAGCAGTGAGGAAATAATGTTGAGCCCCTGTCTATGCTACCACTTCTGTAAATGACTGACCACACGCACCTCACCGTGACTGACAGGCTGCAGCAAATAGAGACTTGAAAATAAATACATTTCACTTTACTTCAGCAATGAGATGCTTGGTTGCTAACAAGGACGTGTTGGCAAATCCAGGCACATCCATGGTTATCATTTAGTCTTTGCAGCAAAGCTTACACTGACTTGGCACCTGGTCATTTTTAAGATTATAAAATAAGATGAGCTTAACGATTTCAAAGACGGTACATTAAGTTGCCCAACTGAAACATGTGTAGCGCACTTGTTATGTATATCTAAAGTTTGCATATCTAACAAGTTCCTTCTCTTATATCTAATGTAAAATATGCTTAAAAGGCAATGAACGGCTACTTCACTTTGGTTCATTTCCTATTGAGCAAAAATATGATTTCCAGTTAAAAGAAAGCTAAATAGAAAGCATCTGTCATGTCTATTTTCAATACACTTTAACTAAGAAAAAATAAAGGAATTAATTAATACATGAAATACATTATAATTCCCATATATTAATATTAATAGCCTAACTTAAATCCTTTTTCACCCTTAAGGGTAGGCTTTTTATCTTTCAATCGATGACTATCTCATTTAGCCATCCATTAAGAGACTAAATCTTCTGGAATGAACCCGTTCAAAAGGCAGTGCATTTTTACTTAACAACAAAACAGGATGCAAATGGAATCGGATTGCAAAATAGAGTGTGGACATGTGTAACTAAACTGTATGAAATGGGCACTTTCAGTCAAGCAACATTAAGAGATCAAGGGTCAACCCTGACAAGTACAGGGAGCCTTCAAGTGATCTGTTGCCCCCCTCAGCAGCCACGTTGGACGTCCTCAGCTCCGGACGATAGTGGCTGAGCATAGCCAACGGAATTTACCAACAACTCAGCCACCTCACAGTAAAAACATGCTCACTCTTGCCTTAATTTGTTGGATAGTTCAGAAAGGAATGTTTTTATTAAGCGGACTGACAGACTGCTGGAGTTCAAATTGTATAGCCTACTGAAGAAGGCTTGAAGCTACAACATCTCTGCTGTTTTCATTCCACCTTTGCAAGTAAATATTTTTAGGTGAGTTTTTTTTTTTAGGTGAGAATCGTTGCTGATATGGGCCTATACGTTCCACTGACATTGCATGTGACATTATTTGGAACACATAAAGTATAGTTCACTTCCTTTTTCAACCCTTTCCACGGATTTGCATGATCCTTTATTAGAATGTTTGTTAGAATTAAACTTAAATTATGAGCTCTATGATGTAGCTGTTTGTCTCTATTCCTCAAAACCTGACAAGATAAGACATTTAACTTAACAGCAACAAGACAGCTCTGACTTGAATTGCAAAAGCGGCAAAATATATGTATATATCTTACACAGAAAAAGAAACGACAGGAGATGCTGATTTGCACGGAAGTAAAATCTTAGTCAGACTTTGTTGGAGTGAAGTGTAAAAGATCTAAATGTTGAGAATGTGTCTGCGATGGTATGGAGTTGAGTTTCAGATTTCATGCGAGGATTTCTCGCATGTTCTATCAATGAAATTCGAAATAGAGCGACTGAAAATACCCAAAACCAGCCTGTGATGCCAGTTTTGTTCACTCAGATGAAATGTAACCTATGATCGTGCACGTTTTCAGCAAATAGTTTTCCATGTAAATATTTTTAGATTTTCATTTATTGTCTATTTAAGACTTTTACATTTTAATCTAGATTTGGGGCCTGTGTAAGCAAATACTGACTGTGAGGTTACTTTATATTTGAAATGAAGATGGTCACTCTTTAAGCGTTGCATGATCAACATATAGAAAAACATACATGGACAAACAAACTTGTTTTTACAGATTTTGAATATGTAATGTGGGCCTATACCAAAGTTCTATAAAATAACATTTTACATGTAGGCATTGGGTAATAGAGGCATAATCAACAACTGAAGAGTGGGGCGAAAACAGTAGTTATCAGTTTGCCGTTAAGGTTGAAGCTCAGTTCATGTACATTGCACTCTCTCATTGACGTTTGAACGAGGCGTTCGTGGAAGAGAGATCTGGCTATGGTACAAAGTCAGCTGACGTTTCTCAATATAATCACAATCCAATGTACGTATAGTCTCTCTTACTGCATTTTGTTGGCCTCTGAGGGTGAACCATGCAGGCCCACCGGAGCACATCACAGGCCTTTTGTCCTTTTACCATTTCCCCTATAGCTCAAAGGAGACTATGATACCAATCCCTTGTCAGCATCAACAGGGACACCTTCACCCCACTGTCTCCTCCTCAGCTTTTGGGCTTTAAGTCTTTCTTCCTGCCTTTCCGCCAATAAGAAACATCACAGTCTGAAAAACAGAAGAGAAGAGAAACTTGTATGTTATTGTTATTGTCCCTCGTTTTACTGTCATATCTGGACCACCTCTCGCTCTCTCCATAGAGTATGAGCTTTGAGAGTCCAGAGCTACACAACTTAGTACGACCTTACTCCCTGTGTTCACCTTTCTGAGGAGTCACGTGCTAAGTAGTTGCAGCTGTACTTGTCAAACTGCATTGGTGGAATATATAAGATTGTGACTAAACCACAGAGACTTGGACAACCGTAACAGCATCCTAAACTACTTTATATCTGGCTTATTTCAAAACACAGACTCCCTGAAACAGAGAGGCCTTTGTATTTCCTGGTGAAAGAAATGTTTGTATGTGTGTGTTTGAGCATTGTTCTCTGCACGTGTGTATATGTGTATCATGACTGACCAATAAACGACCTTAGGGTCCAATTATTATTATTAATGTTATTATAATTTTTATACTTCAGATTAAATAAACAAGATAGAGCATGTTAATTAGCAAGCTTTAGGGCTGCTGGTAGGCCTTACCTACCTAAAACAGCTGGCCTGTCAGGCCAGCTGTTTTGCCTGTTTCTAGTGCTTATGCTAAGCTAACTGGCTGCTAGCTGTAGCTGTTCATATTTAACGGGCAGGCATGAGAATGGTATTGATATCTATTCCCGAGGCCACCAATCCAAATGGCATTGCAAAGGTTCCAGCACGAAGACTTGGCTATGCTTCGACTGAGAGTGAAAGAACTTACACAACATCCTCCATAGTAAGGCTGAGAAACAACAATTTATGTCCTGACTGTCAACTAAATTCTGTTTATGTCAAATCTAATGTGGCACTTGAGTTGGTTCCTGGTTGACAGAACACACAGCCACTGTCACATGTTTGTTTCGCTAAACGTTTAACACCAAAAGAGGCAGATCACGGCTGATCCAAGCTTTATGTGAAATACAAATGTTGACCCTTTGATGCCAGGACTCCTACATACTGTCATGCCTGGGAAGTTTAAACTAGCTAATCATTTTTCTTTGCTTTATATTGTTCTTTACACTGTCAGTTTGTGTGCTAGTCTGTGTTATTATTGTACAGTCAAATTAGATAGGACATTGTTTTTATTCTAAGTTTTAGTTAGAGCCTGCAGCATCACTGGAGAGTTTCACACGTTTCATTTGTCCCACTCACAATCCTGCTGTGCTTCTGTGCTGGTAAAGCACTCGCTGAAGAGGCAGTGCATGGTGTGGCAGAAGCTGTTCAGGAGGGATTTCGGGGAAGCAAATCGCCAGCTGGACTCTGGCACTCTGTCAGGCTCTTCTGTCAAATTATCCCAAGTGTCCTGGATGGACTCTGGAAGCTCCGTCTGGAACAGCTGGACACACAGACACAAACACTCATGAGTAGGGAGGCTAAATGTGAGTGAGAAAATGGATGTGGATCCATGAGGCAATTTGTATCGAAAAATATCTCTATATCTCATAAGAAATAAATCAACAGCAGTGTGATGTCGAAAAAACTCATTCAGCGTGAGCAGTTTATTTAAGGCGTTTATGCAAAGCCAATATGCACAAGATCATTGTGGCCTCATGGAAGACAAGGGACAAAAACTACTCTGAGCAGAGAAGATTCATTACCCATCAAGGACTGACGTCCTACTTAATATGAATAGTGCATTAGTGTGTGATTCTGAACACAGCCTTAGTCTGCCCCTGCAGGCTCCCAGCTTACATCCACCCACACACAGGACCTCCATTAAATGACATGCGAGGTCCCAAAATGTTGAATAATTGGTTGTTGTTACTTAGGTTCACTTTGCTTTCGATTTCTGGTCGCACAATGGTGACAATATACTGTATGCGTGTAACAGTGTTACATATACATTTGTCAACACAGGTCAGTCAATCACAGTGACCACAGTAAGTATCATCCAAAGAAGCTATCTCCACTGGTTCTCTTATCATGAAATGATCCCAGTTCCTTGGTAAAAGTGTCAAATAATTGGACTTAAAAGGAAACTCTTAAATAGTAACATTTAGAGCCATTTACTGTCATTAATGTAATCACCCATAGTGATAAGATAAAGTACTTTGTGAATGTGACACCGGTATTCTGGGGTGTTGGGACGTCAGACCAGTACAGCTAGCCAGCCATGTTGCATGTGTATTTAGCCAAATCATTTGTAAAAATGATGAGAGAGGATACACATTTTACTGCAAACCACAAGAAAGAACAAACCAGATATGGATCAGAATTTCGGCAGCTGATCTGGGTGTGATCCGTCCAAACTTTAGACTCACTGCATGCTTCAACGCAAGGACATTGTGTTGAAAATACTGTACCTGATAAGACAACTGTAAATGCATGTAAATTGTCCAAAAGTCCAAGAATTCTTCATTCACATTCATTCATTCAGTGTTTGATTTTTGATAGAATACTAGAACAGATGAGTCACCATTAGAAAAAAACAAAATGTACTCAATGACCCTGCAAAATATCCCTCCTACACACTTGAAGGATCAATGAATGTACTGAATTCACCTTCACTGAACTCTTGTTGGATCATAAACAGAAGCTGCATGGGTATTCATTCCCAATAGGATCAATGTGACATGTCTCCTGCCAAAGATCGTCTGACCCTCAAAATCTCAGCGAAATTCACTTACTAACTGAATTGCTTCATTTGAAGATACGTGAACCCTTTCTTACCTCAGCAGGATGCGCCTGTACAAAGACTCCCTCTGCATCCCTGAAGCGTCTTTCCAACTCAGCGGCGTATGGGCGTGAAGGATGTCTCTCTGGCATAACCCGGATGATCTGAAATGTATTCAATTTGCAAGATTGAAACAAGATGCTTTTAAACAGCAAACAACAAGTTCAACGAGCTTCCCCATTCAGACCTTTGAAGCATATATACTCGTACATAGACTAACTAATAAAACACGGCTCAACAAAATGCAGGATTGAGATTCTCAATTATATTTTTCACTATAAGGACTTTTTTTTTTTTATAAAAATTGGACAGTAAAAGTATGTGCAGCCTGCAAAAGAGAGCATTGCCCACACTTGTAGTGTTTGCAGGTAGTCAAGTGTCTACTTGTCTGTAATTGTTAACAGTCCCTCTGCCTGTTAATATTGTAAACATGTGAAGAAACACTCTTTCATTTTGTTAGATTAGGGCGTGTGTGGGAAGAAATCTGAGGCTTAGAACTGACGTGTGGGGTGGGGGGCGGGGTCTGCCTTGTAATGAACCACTGACACACCTGAAAGGGAGGCATGCTGGATTTGGTGATCTGGACTATGTAACAAGTCAAATAAAACCTGAACTACCTGTCAAAGCCAGAAGAGGCCTATTAGTGGGAGCTGCTACCCTCCCGCTGTTGCCCCCCAGGCAGGGAAAGAGCCTGGCCCTCAGGAGGGACACAGAGGCCCTGTTTACACTGGGTGACCCGATCAAAAGTGGACAACTAGTCAAGATCACACTTGGCATTAGAATGCGTCTCGACATGCATCTTGAGTCACCACTTGTGATTAGTTTTCACTTCCCCCGCTCTACAAACACATACAACTGTAGCCTGGTGTACATCAGAGACTGCAGCGTGTAAGAAACGGTAAAGTGGCCACCCTGTCGTTGCGGATCTGTTTTGTTGGGTCACTAGTGGGACACACTTTAGGGTTTTGGTACGAACTTAGGAGCGTTGGTCCCTGCTACTGGGATCTATACAAACGCTACACAACATTTCTGTTTGCAAAAGACCGAACGCTTTTTTTTATATTGTTTATCAGACCACAAATGAGACAAGAATTATGTTGTAAAAATGACAGACGCCGCCAGAGCAGAGTGTTTCTGGGGTCCAGGCCTCACGGATTACTGTACAAAAACACAACTTTATAACTTTATTCACTGGTTTTGCTAAAAGTGGATCATTTTTTATCTGGGGTGCATTCACATCTGTACTTAGAGCTGTCTACTTGTGATGAAGCCGCATGTTAATGCCAGGTGTAAACAGGGCCAGGGGAACATCCTAAAGTCAAGCCTCACTCAAGCTCAGCTTCTCTTCCAAATCTTGAGATGCAGAACACATAACTGAGAACAATAAATAACTTTCTTGTTGATTATTGGTGGCTGACAAACCAGCTTCATTGCTGCCAACAGCTGTACCATTGTGACGGAAATTGAGTAACTCACTTAACCCTGGTTACCACTCAGTATTAGACTAAGTGTGCATCGAGTGTGGTTTAAGAGTTTTACCACTTCTTCTAAGTGGTACACACTTGTTTACGTGCGAACGCAATTTTACTGCAAGTGTTCTAGACTGCAAGTGTGGGTGAGAACCCAACAGAAAGAGAGTAGGTGAGAGAGACCAAACACAGTTTCATTTATCTCCATTGGCAGTTATTGGCAGTCATTAGTAGACTCTCCACTAATTCAACCTGTCTTTCTTCACATGCTACTTCAGCTTTTTACCTGAAGGCGAAACGTGGTTTGCAGGTGTGGATGGTGTGGCATCACGTTAAGCACTACTTAATTGTATTGGCTAAAAAAAAAAACTGACCTGTCCCTGGTCACCATATAGCACATATGATTTTAAAATGATTATCTTTATTGAGTGATTGACGGAGGGTGAGTCTTATGATTCGCCTCAGAGCTGCATTTAATCTGTGTTTCCACTACAATGAAAAAATGTGAGACACTGAATGTATTTAATCAAAGAAACACAGATAATATTACTTCAGTTTTTAGCTTTGAGGCACTAACAGAGTCACTGCATACGGAGTCATTTCCCTACGGCCAACTGTAGGCTTTGTGGCATCGCTTGGATTGGTACGTCATGCATTTATCTACTGTGAACCTCTTTGACTGCTAAAAGTGCTGTGAGACACTCTTTGGCTGTTAGCATTTTATGACCCTCAGTCAACTTAAATGACCTTTTTATAGCTCGTTGATTAAAAAAAAAAAAAAAACCCCAGAGAGAACACATGCTTTGTGTTGCACACAATAATGACACACACAACATAAAATTAATAACTTTAGTGAAATAATCCGTTAGGACAAAATGTCAGTATGTCACCTTTGGTGAAGAAGCTCCATTATCCTCATCAATTTATGCTTTTCAAACATTTCAAACACACATTTAAACCATCACATTGACTGTTTAGCGCTGCAGTCGGAGAGGACTGTCGGAGAGGACTGTTTACACGCGGCAATTAAAATCATTCTTTTTGGACAAAATCGGACAAATGGCATCTACAGACTATATTCCAACCTTTTTTAACACGCCTTGGTTGACCTGGAACCACAACCTCTGGAGGACCAGCTCATCCAACCCCTCCACCTGTAACCTCTGATGGGGAGAGGAGAGGAATGTTAATGTTATTAAAAGGTTTATCAGCTCTGAAGAAGAATGAAGAACAAAGAGGAGGGGGAACAGGTAAACTATAATTATGCAGGTTCTGGTGTTGCTGGAGTTGTATCAGTATCTGTTTCCTGATCTTTGACTGGTGACAAAAAGTCACAGACATGAAGAATGGCTGACAGGAAAATGGAGAGTCAATAAATCAAGAGACAGAGTCAAGACTTTTACCATTCTGCTGATGTTTGTCAGTTTAAATATTTCGTAATGATGAACCCTGATGGTGTAGTTGATGGGGAAGTTGTGCTTCTGTAATGCAAAGAACAAGAGAGAGAAAGAGAGAAATGAGCGTGGGCATTTCATACATCAGAAAGCTGTAACACTTGTTCTGGTTGTAGCAAACCTAATACATCTAAACAACTTCTTTCCAACTCACACACAAATCCAAGAAGTCCAAGAAGAACAAGTTTGAGAAAGCAACCCAGGGCATATCATAGTGATGTCATCAGGGTCACCTCAATTTGGGCTGGGAGAGTACATATTTATGACAGAAACCAGGGGGCGCAGAGTTTAAAGACGTGGGACTTAACCAAACAGAGAGGGTCTAACGAAAGATCATATCAAGATGCATTATGGGAATTGTAGGTGTAAGTGTTTATGGAGCATGTCCCAAAATAGGAACTAAAAGTCAGGATATCTCAGGAACCACTATTTTCCAAATTTGTCTCTCGCAAGTGCCCCGACTATATGGAGCTTGGTACAGAAAGCAATCTTTCATTTGTTGTGGAAAGCCTCTTGCTATCCCTAAAAGAACCATCACGTTTGCCTCTGTGGGTCAGGATTGTACTGCTCATTCACTCCCACTGCTCCGACCTCCCCAGCTGGTCCAGACGCTAGGACCACCGACCTTCCACCCGCAAGGCAACTGCGCACGTGATTCCACGTTCACCGAGATGTGCTTGCAAACATGCCATGATTCTCTCACCATGTACCGTCGCCTGTGGCTGAGGCTGTCGTTGAGCGTCTTCAGGGGTGTGCACATGCTGGCTGGTGTCGGGGCCACCTGAACAGGCGCTGGCAGAAACAGGCCTACAGAAACAGTAGAGACAGAGCATGAGATTCATTTGTTGTTGGGATTTTATTTTTTTTACAGTTTGGCCACTATACATAGAGAGAGACGACTTGCTTGACTACTGTATATGGTCTGACCCAGTGAGTCGGTGATGTGCACGTGTGAACGATGTGTGTGTGTAATGACGCGTGTGTGTATGTACAGGCTTTCAGTGTTAGTAGTGCATCTGTTTCGTGTATGATCGCTTCTTGAAGTAGAGCCGGCGCACCAAAGTATATCCATGGCAAATTGCTTGACCCCACAAAAATCCACAATGGATCAAAAAGATGTCAGGATAGAATTTCCGCGGCAGATGAGTACGTCACGTATTTTCACACCATTTAAAGGTTGCAAACCAAAAAGCCATAAAGTTAAGAACTTCATGCGCCTCAAACTCACCATTCTGGAACCACACGTTTCCAAATTTGTCTCTCGCACGTGCCCCGACTATATGGAGGTTGGTACAGAAAACAATCTGATTTCCTGACAGAGCCTCAGCAGTGTCGAAACGTTAGTGTGTTTGCATAATTAAAGGCTGCAAATAAATGCGTAAAGTGTGCGCCAATCCCCTTGGACGTCTGCTGTATTCAAACTGAGAAGCACCTGATTCAGCTGATACAGTATGATACTGTATTAATCGTACAATTTTTGTGTCAAATCTAGACAAAAGGTCACATGCTTCAGAACTTCAATCATGCAAATCCTGCACTGTCAACTCAATCAGCTGTCTTTGGTTGTTCCCACTGTTCACTTCAGCTTATCCGATTCAGCTGACCTCTGTTAACCATTCATCCTGTTGCTGCCAGTATTTAGACTCTGGGATGCTTTCAGCTGTCATTTCAGTTATACACATGTGCTCCCCACTTCCACTGCTCCACCTCAAATTGGGATTCAGCTCCAGCTCCAGCCCTGGGAGCCCCTTTAGAAACCCAAACCAGGCCTCCATCCAACTATCCAGCTCTTCAGGTGTGGATCAAACTTGAGGAAGGGGAATGACTGCATGGGTTCAGTGAGGTTTCCATCAGCTAACAACGAGGGTCTGATCCCCAAAGACTCTATTTCTCCTCAGCAATTACTGTAGTGCATTCTCTAATACATAAAGGCATTTGAGGTCGTTTTATTATTCTTCCCATGAAACTGGTAAAATGTACACTGACAGTAATACATGTGTCTACAAAAAAAAGAATCAAGACCAGAAGGTCCAGGCCCCACACTCCCTAAGAACCATGGACGTGCTAGATTTATAGTATGTCAATTGGTGTGTGGTCATTGATGAAATGCAAATGTATTTGAGAACACGCAAAGCTAACAGACTCCATTGCCAACGATTCAACCTCTTTAATTAAGGCCAAACTACCTGAGGAGTTTGCATGGTAGAGCAAATATGTACAGTAGGTCAAAGACTCTCAAATGACCACCAAAAAAAACCAACCAACCATTGAAGAATGACCGAACGCTGTCTTGATGTCCAGGGCCATTTTATGAGAAAGCTCTTAATGGTTACAATGCTTTAAAAGTAGTTCTCATCTTTCGCAGAATCTTAATCTTAGGTATGAACACGTCATCCGCCTGGGAATTTCTTTTACAAATGTTGCTAAGCAATAGGATGCTGCTGTACGTTAATGATAATGAAGAAATTAACAAATGTAATAGTAATGTGTAATCTTCTAGTCCTATGATACTGTTATATTGTGAGGAAACACTATGTGGGTCATGCAGTTGTCACTTTATTTATGCTGAAGCTTGACTTTTCTTTTGCATAAATGTACTGTTCTCTGACCGACTCACTCATTTCCCCTCTCATGTTACACACAGAATGAAACGTTTTCAATTTGGCTCAGGCTCTTTGCTAACAACATGCTGGTTGAAAGAGAACTCCCCTGAGAAGGAGAAACATGATCACCCCCTTCAAGACAACAAGTTTGCTTACTGCTGTGGGAATACTTAAGATGTTGTAAAATGGATAAAGTTAAACAGAAACTGAAGGTTATGCAACTAATATAGTTTGACAAATAATATAAATTAGTTTTTTTAAAACAGACTCACATTCATTCTATTTTTATTCCCCAGCTGTTCAACACTGACTTTTCAAAAGACCTGTTGCACTCGCAGCTTGTCATCTTCAGAAAATGTCCCAGTAGAAATTCCACATTTTCCACGGCAGCTACATTACTGCTAGGAACGTGTACTGTTTCGCACTGTTGCTCCACCGCAACGTGAATTTCTTAGGAATCTTAAGTAGAGCTAAAGTAGAGGGATTTGCCCTGAGCTATAGCTATACTGTAGCTACCAATCTATCCAACCTGTTGCACCATGGAAACACAAAATCTGCAATAGTCATTCAACAACACGACAGCTCATTCAAGCCAATTTAAAACAAAGCTGACGCTTCTGCCATTGGTGGTTAATTATGCCAAAAAAAAAAAAAAGGCAACCATATGTCCTCTTGACTATAGGTGTGTGTTTTTGTGCGTGTGTCTAAAAACAGGACGATGCCTCACACAGGTCCCACACGTAGCGCTGCTCCTCTGAAAAGATTCTCAGCGGCATGTTAAAGCCATTAGTTTTCTTAGAGTGTAAACAGCTGTTCCAGATATCCCAGTTGTTTACAACAAGGGTCACATTGCGTTACTGGCATATTAATAGGAAACTGCCCTTTGATTCATGGCAAGAACAAATTTGGTTTGCGCACAATCTCAGTATTGGGTGTAGTTAGCGTTAAACTGAAGCATTTTCATATTATGAGCTTGTACAGACCGTCCATCCTGCTGGCTGCCAAAGAACCTGTGCATTATTCAGTCAAAAGATCCAGAGAGCGTTTGAACGCTACATAAAATGTGTTTCTGTATCTCAGCCTGCGTGTCAGCACTTGTTCGCACACTTGCAAATGCCTGAGATTGTGTGTGTGTGGGGGGGGTTGTGCGTATCGGTGTGTGAGACTGACATGGATTATTAATTTCTATGGTATAACCCAAGATTATTTTCATTTTTTGTTAGCGTCATTGTAAACTGAGTGACTCAGATTGTGCCACGAACACACAGCCAGGGGAGCTTCATTGGCCGAACAGGTTTTTCGTAGTGTAGGAGGTAGAAGCCCTATATTGATTATACAACACTACGTAACCGGTGAGTCTGCAGCAAATGACCTCTATTAACCGTAATCATTACCAGCAAGCTGACCAATGTTGCTTATGCAGCGCTGTTCTGACACCACAACAACTTTTACACACAGGGAGGATTGTTAGCTACCGAAGGGCAACAATGTTGTGATAAAAACGATTAAAGCTGAGAAACTGACAGCAAAGGCTTGAGAAGAAAGAAAAGAGTGTGATGCATTAAAACAGACAACATGGGATCAATTCTGACTTGATTCCTGATTTAACAATTGCGCTGTAGGTTTACCACATGGCTTGCATCGGCACTTGAGATGCTCAATCAAAGGCTCAAAAAAGAGCCCCAAAAAAGAGTGAACTACAGTAGTTTATTTAAACAAACAGACTGGTTTCTAAAATAAGAACCACCATTTTTGTTTGATGTATGATGCTTGGACATACAGTATCTATCTACACACCAACAATCTGCCAGGGCCTGCAGTTAAGTTACGTAAAATCTCCTCATGGTTCCACAAGTTTCCTCTTGCTTCTAGCAAAACGCTGAGACGAAGCCAAAGACTTGAACTTGAAAAGTACCAGAACCTTGATAAGATAACCTTGATAATTATTCTTTTTATTTATTCTTCACTCCACTGATTCTGGGGAATTTGGAAATGTCTGGTAAATGTTCAGTACACCGGTACATGTGCAAGACAACTGATTTTACCTGTCCAGTATGTACTCAGTGCCAGTGTGATACACGTTGACATGTATTTGACACAAAATACATTTATTTCTCTACTGAAAATGTGGTTTTGTTTGAAAAAACACATCTTATAATAAATGTTTTATATAGTTACAGTTTTAAGTATAGCACCAAAAGGTACTGTAGCTAGAAACATTTAACGGGAGTATCCTGTAATGCTGTAATGTTATTTTAATCAGAGGCACTCACAAAAGAACACGGCATTAGCAGAGTGCTAAATATCTTGAATTTATGAATGAGAAACAGCTGTTTGCTCTCTCTCTCTCGCCGACTGTCCCTTCACTTCCCTGTTGTGTCCCTTCTGTCTGTGGATTGCTACAATGGGGGAAATAGAATTACGGCCAAAAGATCTATTTAACCAACCATGAAAACAAAGCAGCAAATAAGTGTCTGTCTGTCTCCTCCGCTCCGTTTCAGTACTATGGAATTGTAGCGCTATCCATTGTTCTGAAATTACAGTTAAGCTAATTTCCCATGTATCGCCAATCATTTTGTCGTTTTTGCTATTTCTCTATAGATATATAAAGCTTAAATACAACTGAGCCCCCTCACTATGATAGGTCTGGCCTTTTGACATTTTGCTAAGTGTAGTCAAGCATGGGCCCGATTACACTCGGACACGAAAACCAGCTCAGCACCAACTACGGTGGCAAGGGCCACTGCACACACATTCGAACATACACATCTGCAGATGTCGCTTACCCAAAAGGCCTCCCAGCAGGCAGACTGAGGTGAACAGTTGGACCATTCTCTTGGGCTGAAGTCCTCCACAGTGTTTTAAACTCGGCACAGTGTGTAAGCACGCACACAAACACACACACACACACACACACACACAGGGCCAACCACACACACTCCTACAACACTGGTGTCTGCAACTCTTCAGTGCGTGTGATGTTCAGCGCATGGGCTGTCGAGCTTCAGGTCTTGCATTGCGTTGTTGAGCATCTCAGAAGCACGCTGGCAGCAACAGATCCAGGTTGTTACGGCTCTTATACTTCTGTTGCTCCTTGTTGTTGACAAGTCTGAAAACAAGAGACAAAAGCCAGTCAGGGAGGAAAATTGGCAAACAATCAAATGAAAATCTTGCACCTTCTGATGAACTATGACGTCATTCAATCAACTTCACAGCAGAATGATGACCAAGACAAAAGGCAAGTTTAAACATTTCACACTGTCAGAGAGGTGATGAGTGATTGTTCCTTGAAGGCTGTGGTGTGTATTGGACTGCTGGGAGACACCCCAGGACACCATCCGTCCTGGGGTGTCTCCGACGTTGTGGGGGCCATTCAAACTACCGAGGACTGTTTTGAGTTGCTGCAATGACATTTCATTTTTTTCACTTTGATCTTCGGGGTGTCTTTGAATTCAGCCATCTGTAGGTTGATCATTTTCATTTCCATCAAACGATGTGGAATCCGTTTGTTCCTAACACGTTACCCAGCCCATATGAGTATAGATATCCAGCATGATTTTTTTCCCCACTGAGCTCTGATGTGTTTTCAAAGTGTTCCTTTAATTTGTTTGGAGTAGTGTATTTAAAACTGTTTCCAATTTCGAATCCCCATTGTGCAGAATATTAGGAACTCCTGGGAGAATTTCCTCACTTGCGTCAGAGACTTTCAGAGCGCCCACCCACGGCTTTCTGTGTCTCGTCAATAAAATGTTCCAATCTCAAGTAAACTCCAGCAAAGCTCAGGGAAGCTTCTGATGTTTTGACCCAAGCTGTATAACCACGGCTGAATCAAACAGATGGAGGGGGATCAAACTCCAGTTATGAACAGATGGACAGACAGCGACCCCGTACAAGCCTGAAAAGTCACTTCCCATATAAGGAAATGATGGTCTGAGCATAATCCATGTCACCTCTAAAGATTAAACCAGCAGAAAGCACCACAGAGACAGAATGTATAATCAACTGCAGTTATTTTCTGTGATTTTCAGTTACACTTCTCTTGCTACGTGACTCTCCTTGCTGCTCTGTTGTCATTTTTAATTGACAACTAGTTGTAAAATGTTCACCATCTTAGTTTAGCATGTTAGCATGCTGGTAATATTTGCTATTAGCACTAAACACAAAGTTTACAGCTGGAGCTGATGGGAGATCGAATGTCAGGAGGTCACCAGTTTATTACAATTCGTCTTGTGGCGGGCACGAATATCTGTACAAAATGTCATGGCAATCCTTCTACGAGTTGTCGAGACACTCCAGCTTTGACCAAAGTGGTGATCCAACCGACCAGTCAACATCCCTACAGCCACGCTGCTAAAACTCAAGCTCAATCAATCAGTAAACACAGGAAACACAGTTGAATTTTAATAATGAAAGGAATGGAAACCTGTGGCTGCCTAAAGCGTACAATGTGTAATATATATATATATATATATATATATATATATATATATATATGTAACGGCATTAAATATCAATGTAACAATGATTAAACGACTTCTTTATTTGTGCATTAAATATCAGATGGAGGATGATGACTAATGACTTTGGTGATCCCTGAGATTTCCTCTAGTGCCAACAGCATTTTTCAACAACTACTGAATTAATTGACTGCTGTGAAATTTGGTATAGACATCCATGGTCCCAAGAGGATGAATTGTAATAACTTGGATCCCCCTTTCTCTAGCACCATCAGGTCGCACATCCCACCACTATGAGTGCAAACATATTAAAATGTGCTCATGGGCAAAGAGCGACCACAGCACCTTTAACTCCAAGCAGCACAATTTACTCTCACCCTGATTTAATGGTAGTGAAATACTTTTCATTAAATGCAATTAAACCCGTACACATAGCATCTCACCCTGGATTTCATGGTTGTGCATATCGGTATGTTGATCTGACTAAGATTCAATCTGCATTAAAACTATTTAGTATAATTAGAATAAAAGTGTTGATTAGCGGTGGTGCGAAAATGTCCCCTTTCTTGCCCAAAGAACAATCTGTCACTAATTCTGTCACTCAAACAGTATTATCACAGCAGCACTGCAGCAATACTTAGTGCACGTGCCTTAATGTGAACATGTTTCAACAGTCCTTTACCGTGAAAGTGGAACTGTTAGAAAATGCCAATGTTACCAAAACTTGTATTGATAAAATCTTTTCTAAAAATATCCCTACATTTATTTGCAGGTTATTACACGAAGAAAGAGACACAATACTAATATTCTACACGAGACACCGTGCCTCTTATATGTGCCAATAGTGGTGCAACAATCTGATGTTTTCTCCCCTGATACAGTTTCAGATATCTAAGATTACACAGAGTATCAATCCAATACAAGTGCTCTTTTTTAAATTAATTTAAACTCTGTACCGCCTCATTGTGTGGAACTGATTGAAGTCGTCACTTCTTCCACTTGTGTTGATATTTGCTCAAGAGGGTTTGTGACATTGCATTGTTAAAGCGCATCAGTCTCACAATGAAAGCCAGACCATCATGTTTAACTTAATACATGGTAAAACACACCATTCATGCTGCAGTATGACTGTGCAGATAAAGACCTGACAAACAGCGCTGAGGCTGTCACAGAACAGCTGGGGGGAAAGGACTTCACTCTGCGTCACTGCATGTCTGCACTGAACCTTTTCATCTGCTCGTGACACAAACCAAAACCATCTGTCACACTACACTGGGCTACACAGTTTTACACCAGTTGTCAGTAATGATGTGCAAACTTAGTTGTTATGTTGTTGCGACTGCTATTGCAGAGAGTAAGAGCTTCAACCAAAAGTCAACGTTGACTTATTTTAATCTAATACCAAAGCCAACTTTGTATGAGGCTTTAATCAGAAAAATACGTCTTATACAATAGCTTGAGATAGAAAATATCACATTTAGAAACATAGGCCTACATTTATTGTGAAAATTGCATGCTCCCAAACAAAACATAAAACTCACGTCAGCATCCATGCTGATATTTACAAGGAACCCACAGAATAAAACTCAGCAGCTGAGCGCAGACAGCTTCCACCCATCCAGCAGGCAGTAGGCAGAACCTGCCCCTAATATATACAATGCATGTGTCTTCTTGCATAGAAGATCTTGCGCCTTCTGGTGAATTATGAAGTCATGAGGTCATTTTAGATGCAACTCCTTTTCACAGCAAGCAGCAGAAAGATGACCAAGATAAAGGGCAAGTTTAAACATTTCACACCGCCAGGGAGGTGCTGAGGTTGTGCTGTGTGTGCATTATATTTAAAGGTGTTCCTAATGTTTGTCTAACCCCATTGTGCAGAATATTAGAAACCTTTCAGGGAAAAGACGAGGCATTCCCCACTCGCATGCCTCTTTCTGTGCCTGTTCCAATCTCAAGTAAACTCCAGCAAAGCTCAGGAAAGCTTGTGATGTTTTGACCCAAGCTATAACCACGGCTGAATGTCACCGATTAGTCAAAATGAAACCCGATGGACACGACAAACTGATGACGGGCCAATAAGATTCTTCATAGCAGATTAAAAACACATTGAAACATGTCGCAGTATTTGCTTAATATTCCTATCGTCTATTTATTTTGACAATAAACAATCTCACGTATGAGTCATTGCTTCCTTCTCTGCTTCCCTCGCTCACTCTTTTATTGCTGCTTTTCTCTCTTCAAATCTTTATCTTCCCCCTCATCTCTCACTCTCTTCATCTGTATTTTGCCAAATATTTTCCAGTGCTTCACAGCTGCACGTCCCACCTCAGTGAGCAGCCAGCTGACTGCTTCCTGGTTTTTTATTTTTATTTTTAAAAACTCTGTAACATGGGCACAAGTGTGATGACCTTATGAGGCAGGAGAGGAAGCTCTCAATCAAAGATTTTCAGTCAGAATCCCATGGGCAGGTTGCAATCTTGACTTTGCCTTAACATGGTCAGTAAATAAGGCTAAAAATAATTCATTTTTAAAGGCCTGACCTTGAGACATTAGCATGGAGACATATACTGGGTCTGGGTAAAAACTGAATGAATGAAAGAAATCTGGAATAGTTTTTTGGTTTTTTTTGCATATTCTGAAATTGAATTAATACAATCCACTTTAATTACAATATCATGCCCCACTCTAGGTGTCACCAGAGCTGAGTGACATACTGCCTATGTCACAAATCTGCAGCCGGTGTTTTCGTACCGTAGTTGGCAGCACATTGGTTGGTCAATATTGGTTGGTCACATCAGCCAGCCTGCTGTCTTGAAACTGATGAGCTTATCTCAGGTTTAAATCGGGTTAATCGGGGAGCTGTTTACAAGCTACTGCCCTTTACTACAAAACTGTGTTAAGAG
This sequence comes from Gadopsis marmoratus, assembly GCA_036023855.1. NCBI lineage: Eukaryota > Metazoa > Chordata > Actinopteri > Centrarchiformes > Percichthyidae > Gadopsis > Gadopsis marmoratus. The sequence continues at coordinate 24,642 of JAVQJF010112053.1, forward strand.
GACATAGGAAGGTTTTAACATTTTAGCTCTCAGGCTAAATGATGCGTAAAAGCTGCATCTCTAAGCTTCTTCAGTTTGCGCTCTGAAAATTACAGTCTGTGGTTTCTTCCCATTCCAAAGATAGGCCTACAGAATGTATGTATTTGGGCATATTATATAGGCCTGTACAGTTTAGTTAGTTTCCCTGTGCTTGTAAGAGTCTACATCATATCCATTCACTCTTTTGACCTCAGCCTTCAGCATTACTAAACCCCATCCTAATTCTAACCCTAAAACCAAGCAGTGCCAACCCTCAAACAGCTGCAGGTTACATGAGACCGGGTCGAAACGTCCTCACACAAAACGACAGTCACCGATGGACGTCCAGACCTCAGACCAGTCCTCAAAAGGATAGAAGTAAAGGAGCCCACACACACACACACACACATTGCTTGGGGCTGACTCACTGCAGCTTTTCCTCTTACCCTCCTCTGTTCCCTTTCTGTTCCATCTTTGGATTGTTTTTTTTTTTTTTAGTTCCTACATTTTCCCTACATATCCAGCCACTTCAGCCCGACAACATTATCACACACAGCATATCTCGATGGCCTCGGGCCGACAGGGCTTCGCTGGCTGTAGGGGTCCTTCATACCCACAGCTGGTCAAATGTCAGTACAGGCCACATGTTACTATTTGCAGCAACATGGCGCCATGATCAAATAAAGCAGATATACCTGCTGCACTTGCACGTCCTGGCCCTAAAAACTGCTCACCAAGCTGCATCAAATTGACTGACCGTGGGTGCAGGAACAGTATATGTACTCTGTTGGAGGAAAGTTCTGAATTAACCTCAACTCTCTAGCGCAGAAACTGTCCGGTTTATAAAGCCTGGAACCTCCAGCTGAACTGTCGGGATGCGAGTTCCAGTCTGGGATCAGTCGGGTCCGTGTCGTCCACGACCCATGACGGCTGCTGCGAGCGCCGTGATGTCGCGGGCTGGGCCGCAGGGTCGCAGGGCCCCGCGGACCTCATCAGCCGGGTCTTACTGTCGCTGTCCAGAAGCGCAGCGCCGCTCGAGCGTTGCGCCAAATGGCTTGCGCACCTGACGAAAGTGAAAGTGTTGCTGGACAACTGAAGGCTGCCAGCTGCCTGCACGCGCGCGCACACACACACACACACACGCACGCACGCACACGCGTCCAAGAGGAGAGTTTGACCAGGAGGGCACGAGCTCGCTCGCTCGCTCACACACTCACACTAGCACGCGCAAACAACACAGGTGAGGCTGCACACGCACCTGGAGAGAGTCTTCCCCCCCCCCCCTCCTCCCTCCCTCCCTGCGCGTGAGACGCGTAGCGGCTGTATCCGCTCCGAGGAAGAGCCGCTGGGAGTCCGGCCGTAAAGTCGCCCGTAAAAGTCGCCGAAGGGAAGTGCGACACGCTGCCACGCCGCTGTGTGCTGCGCTCCGTCCGTGTGCGCCGCCAAGTGCGCAACAGCTACTTCCAGTCGGTCCCAGACGCCGACACGCACACAGCGCGCTTTCAAAATAAGAGCGCACCTTCGCAGTTCGGAGCCTTTTTGGCCTCTCTCTCTCTCTCTCTCTCTCTCTCTCTCTCTCTCTCTCTCCCTCTCTCTCTCTCACACTCACACACACCCTCTACACTGCACCCATCAGTCACTG
>JAVQJF010112055.1:0-12581 GCA_036023855.1 Gadopsis marmoratus
ACAGACAGCCAGGCAGACAGACAGGCAGGCAGCCAGGCAGGCAGACAGACAGACAGACAGACAGACAGGCAGACAGGCAGCCAGGCAGGCAGACAGACAGACAGACAGACAGGCAGACAGGCAGACAGGCAGACAGACAGACAGGCAGACAGACAGGCAGACAGACAGACAGACAGACAGACAGGCAGGCAGGCAGACAGGCAGGCAGACAGGCAGGCAGACAGGCAGACAGGCAGGCAGACAGGCAGGCAGACAGGCAGACAGGCAGGCAGACAGGCAGGCAGACAGGCAGACTGAGCTGAAGACACTTCACACACAAAAAATAAAAAGGCACAATCACCAAAGTAAAGTCAGTGCAGCTTCGCTGCCTGCAGCAACACAGACCATCGCTCCGGATGCTGAAGCGCGTTAGAATCGTTGACATTTTGAGGCCAACTGGAGACACAGAAGTGCTGCTGGTGAACACGGAGGTGAACGTTACCTGCTGCTGAGTTCGCCTTCAGCCGGGGACAGCTGCCGCTGACTGCCCCTCCGACACCGGGGTGACCGTACCGCGCTGCCGCCGGTCCCCCGCGGGAGGACACACACAGCTGGCTCAGTAGGGCCGAACAGCGACGAGCTGGATTCATTCCGTTCTGTACCGAGTCCAACGATAGTACTGTACGTTCCTTTTCACCTAAAGTAACTAAACCGAGCCATTTATTTAACAGAAAGCGTGAGAATGTTCCCCTTACACGTCATCTTCTCTTCGGACCTCTGACGGTGACAGAACGCCGGTAAGAAGTTGCATCATTTTCCGGGTGAGTCACGGAACAGCAGCTACCGGGGGGCCGACTGATGATGGGCGAGTCCAAGATGCTCTACCAAGGGGCCACATGTGTTGGAATTTACTATATATTATAAGAAGTGAATATACTTTGTTGGAAATATATCTGACTGTTTCATTTTCCTACGCAGCGGGATAAAAGTCTAAATTTAAAAAAAGGCTACATACATAGCGATCCCCTCTGTGTCACCGGTGGTTCAAGCCGCGTTCCGCCGGACGCTATTACCAAAGAGGCGGAACCCTTTGAGAAGAGGGCGTTAACGTCCTGTAAAGAACCCAATCAGCGTTCAGTGCGCTACAGAAATGATGCAAGACATTGCATTGGTGCTCAGGCGTCAACGCGGCCGCCATATTGGTACGGGGAAGCCGCGCCTCCTTATTGCATGTACTGTACAGTATGTCTATCAAGGCATGAGGTCTGTCCACATTTAAAACAATCATAACTCGCTGAATTTTCAACTGCTGTTTTTGACTTGTAACAAATGCCGGACATTTATGATACAGGATACTTAAACAGTTATAATCAAACACTTTAAATTAGATAATTTAGGACATATTTAGAGCATACTTATCACAACAGTACACAGAGCAACATAGCTGATTGATACCAATGATTGATTTCAACTTCAGCATCTTACTGATATATTACTTTAATAAAAATCAATTTGTTTTTACCTGAATAATTAGCTTAATTTAGTATGAAAACTGTCACTTAACTTCATGTTTTATTAAAGGAGAGATTACATATTGTGATGTATGTATGCATGTTCCCTATGCTGTCTACCTGTTGTTCTTAAATGATCACCTTCCCCTGAAAACTGTTCCTGTAATAAGAACAACCTGGCCTAGCTCAGACAATATAGTGTCTGTTGCAGTGAGTGGTGTGGAGGACCCAAGAGCAGACAGAGGTAGGAAAGTAGGAAATAACAGTTTATTCCTCATGAGGCTCGAGGAGGCTTGACACGGCAGGTGAGCAGCTGTAGGCAGAACGACAGGCGGGCAGGAGTGAACCAGGAAAACAACTGATGCTGAGAGCCCACACGGGCAAAAACCACATAGCAAGGAGCTCAACAGGTAGCACGTACACTACCACATGAGGCGATGAGTGACTGGACTGTATCTTGGTGATACAAATATGTGTTTACAAGTCATCTGGCATCTATAAGTTTTCAGAAAAGTCCGTATAAGATTCTGGCAAATGAGATCAGAGACTTTCCAATTATATTACGAATAGCTAAAGTTGTCATTTGCATTGTTGATAAGTGGTAAGGAAGTGGTCACAAACACTGTGTACAGTCAAAGGTCTTTTCTATGAATTATCCTGCATCACCCCTTCTTTAATGTTCTTTTGGATCTCATCTGGAGTTAGCTGAGGCCAAGCTAATGTTCTAATGCCATTATGTAACCAGGTCAGCTGGGTTAGGATCCAGGGCTGTTTCTCTGTTAATTATTCACCAACTTGAGTAAAGAAAACAGTGATTTCAAGGTTTCATGAGTTTTTCCAGGTTTGCTTTCAAAGTACATTTTACATAAATCCTTAGTATAGGTACATAATATACGTCACAACACCGGAAAACAGAAGGAGAAATAAAACGAGGCAACAAAAGTTATTAAGACTTGGAACAGAAGCTCACAGCAAATACAAATACAATTTTAGAGCTATATATTTCTTTTTTAATTAATTTTCTCATTTTATTTATCACAATACCTTTTAGCTGTTTAATTTTCTTTTATCAGATTGATTCATTCAAATAATTAGATTATTTTAATTAAACTTGACCTGTCTTAGCTCACATCAATTTATTAGATGTTAAGCCCAAAATGGGCATCAGAATCTGTACCAGCTGACTGCTGAACCACGCCATCGGACTAATAACCTGTGCTCATGGTTCGGGGGAAGGCTTCCAAAATACACCAGGCATTCAGAATAAATGTGTGCAATTATATAAAATATAAAATATAAAAATATAAAAAAAAATAGTTTAGAGAAATTGTATGCAGTCATTTATTTTGAGACATGTTCTATAAATGATCTTCACATATTAATTATGTATCAATTATCAAATGGTACTTGCACAGTTGCTAATTCATACACTGCTCCAAGAGGCTAATTGGCCCTCTGCTATGCACCACACAGGAGAGGACACATGCTCTAGTGTACAAATATGTTTTTCCCATAACCGTTTATTAACCCATTCCACCTGCTCGGCTGAGCAAAATGTTTTCCACATGAACATGTTTTCTACCACATGATCCCCAGGGTGCTCTATAAGAGCTCATAATACTCACTACTCTAAAATGTAAGATATGAAATGACTCTAGTTCAGACTTTATATCCTGGCAATACTATTCAGTGAATGCTTTGAACAAACAACTCCAAATGTGTTAGCTATGATAAATTGGCTACGTATATGCTTCCATAGTTTACTTGTGAACTGTTCAGACAGCAGCCTCCAGTGTGTAACCATCAGTGCTTCATTTGTTGTGTTGTTGGGTCCATCCTGTCTATGTGCTGCCATCTTGTGGCCATCTAGTGAAACCGCATGCTTTCGATGCTCAGCTACAGGACTTGACAGCTTTACCATCAACCAAATGGTATCTAGCTTCATATTGATTCAGGTTCCTTTGTCTTTCTGGATTGTTGTTTTTGCTGCTTGTGTGCAGAAAGATTGAAAAGCTTAATGGGGATTTAGTCATCAACTATCAATACAACCACACTTTAAAAATACTCACAGTAACTAACACGCTGTCAGATAAATGGAGTGGACTAACGTCTACACAGTTTTCCTCTGACATAGAAGGGACTGAATCCTTCCAAGTTAAGTATAAGTAAGTATAAAGTATAAGTACATAATAACTTACTACGTAAATTAATTTCTCACATTGGTATGCCTGACCGATGGCTGCACAAAAGGGCCTTTTTCACATTGACTGTCGGAAAGTTAAAAAACAGGTCAGGGGTGGGGGTTGATATGTACATGTCCATAAGTATTTGGACAAAGACACAAGTTTTGCACTTTTGACTCTGTACACCATCACGATGGATTTCAAATGAAGTAATTGTAATAAAAGATGTGATTGAACAGTAGATCTTCGGCTTTAATTCAAGGGGTTTGACAAAAATATCACATGAACTATTTAGGAATTACAGCCATTTTTATACAAAGTCCCCATTTCCAGAGGCTCAAAAGTAATTGGACAAACTAACATAGTAATAATTATAATAATAATAATAATTGCTTCGTTTCAAATCCATTGGGATGGTGTACAGAGGCAAAAGTGCAAAACTGGTGTCACTGTCCAAATACTTATGGACCTGACTTTATAACTTCCTTTGGAATTGTCAGTGTTTTTTTTTAGCTTATACTCTTGTCCAGTCCTGCAGTGAATGCACATGGTTCAATCTGTGTATTGCAAAAAGCATAACTTTCTCTAGAAAATAGAGAAAAACCCTGCATCTCCATAACAAACCTGGAGTTGTCCGCTGAAGAAGAGGAAGGAACGCAGCATTCAGGAGTGTGTAATTAATCTTCACAGTGAGCTGATGATGTGTAAGTGCAGAGGTTTTATAGAGAGCTGCATAAAAGTGCCTCAGTGATGCGGAACAGAAATAGAAGTTGCTGCTCAGTGCTGATATCACACTATATGGAGATGTGAGAAGGAAAGGTTATGACTTGTGCTTCCATCGACATATAATGTATGAGCCATGATAAGACCTGAAACACAGCGCACCGTTTCCTCAGCAGTTTTGTACCTCATTTGACAAAGTCTTGCTGAGAAAGCAAAAGCAAGTGTGTTCAATGTGTGTGCATGTGTGTGCCCCTCCCCTTCTCAGTGTGTGTGTCCATGTATTTTTAGGGAGAGGCTGATTTGTCCAGTCTCAGTAATATTTCTGGGTTATTAGCCAGAGCAGGGCTTTTATCCTCCTAAATGTAGTTTAAGTAGGGACCTACGCTGTGTCTCTTCATGCATGCACTTTTGGAGCTTGGACTTGCGTGCTAATATTAACTAAGGCGGATTAGACAGGGACATTTAGCACCTCATTTGAATAAGTGCAAAACAAAATAATGAAAACTCAATTTTTTTATGAAAGTCAACTGCAATGAAAATCACTTTGATGGATGAATGGTGTTGTACAGTGCCAAGCTATTATGTAAAGTTTAAAGCACATTCAGACGCTGAGTTAGTGTGAGGATACTACACGTGTCTGGACACTAGGTGGCACTAAAGCTCCATGCTGGTAGTATGGTGAGCAGTATTCCAACAGCCAGCCTGTATTACTACATTCACATCAGGGTATCGTCTCTTTTTAAATAAATGTAATATTTTCTCCATCATATCTTAACATTCTTTTATCTGTTTTTCAGATTTAAAGCTGCAAGAGGTTTGAAAAGCATGAAACCCGCAGCCTTAAACCTTCTCCAGATGGCTTTAATATTGAATGATCATTTTGTTTGCCTATGCAAACCAGTCATTTCAGACATGGAGCCACCCAGACGGTTTAATAATCTGCTGGGGACTGTGGTAATCCGGGGTCAGGTCACCCAGCGTAACGCAAAGAACAGAAAAACAAGCCCAACTTGTCTGTTAGGAGAGAAGCTCCTTTAACCACCCGTGGTTCTGTAGCTGTGGTATAATCCAGATGCTGAGTGCTGTAAGTGCGTGGAGAGCCAGATGTTGATGGAAATGGAGTGCAGGGTGAGCTGTTCTGTGCACCACAAGCAGAGCGCTCAGCCGTCTTTTGGCAAAACGCTGTGTTTGAGTGGATCATACTGAGCGTACTGAAGGACAGCAGATAAGTGGATGATGCTGCAGGAGGTTTGAGAAATGTCTGTGGATGTTCTGGAATCCATTGTAACTGAATCCAAGCTAACAGCTGTTCTCTGTGAAGGATGAAAGCACCAACTTTTAACAGCCTTTTAAGTCTGCAGGGGGCGAGTGTTTCATGCTACAAAGATTTTGGGTGGAGTATAATACAGGTTTATTACAACTTTTTTTTTTGCTGTTTGGATCGAGAAGTTTGACGGGCCAACAAACACAAACACGGTTACTTTTTCTCCCTGCAACCAGACTGTCTTGCTGCAAACACGCACTTACTTACACTAACTGTAAAAAGCCCATTAGAGACCTGGTTACCCGTTTGTGTGGCAAATCTGTGTTCTCCAGGAGAAATGTACCAGGGAAAGCCAGGTTTCTTTAATCCCCTACCCCACAATGAAAAACTGGGTTTCTTGTTTACATGGCATTTAAGAAATCGACTTTCTGGATGAATCTGACTGCAAGCTGGTTACATAACTGCATGCAAATGCAGCGATTGTTCAGGAAAACTGCTTGTGCACAGCTATACTAAGCTGAAGCAGAAAGTGGGTCTGAAAACTGTCTTTGCAGTTTTACTGTTCATCTTCACAAACATGAGATCCAAGTTTTACTAAAGTGGAATTATACTTTAGTTCTTGAAATCACAGTAAATCTTTTTGCATTCATTACAAAGTAAGTTTTAATTATTCAAAGGAAGAACAAAAGGTCTTTGGGGATATATCAGGATTTCTTAAAAAATGAAAGCCTCTGAGTGGGCGAGCTGAGCCAGCAGGGTCACAAATGGACAATGAATGGGCTTTACGCTAGAACAACTTGTAAAACAGATGCATTCCTCGCTGCTGCAAAACGAGGGCTTCATGAGAACGTGCAGCATTCAGCAGTGATGTGTAAGATGGCCTGCTCTCATGTCCAGGCTGGCCATCTTTTTGCTCTGCAGCATTTACTCCTCTCTGTCCTGATGATATTAGCTCCTCGACTCAAGGACTCGCCTCTTTAGCAATTTACCAATTTTTGCAGATAACATGGTCTTCTGAATTTGACGGAAACAAGAGTCTACAGCCCTTCCAGCTGTGAGGCTGTACTGTCACACAGAGGTGCTTTGAGTATAAAGTGGCAAAGTCCACCTTCCAGCGTTGACCCCCCCCTTTTTGCGTGGTATTACTGTTGGCACCACTGTGGCAAAGTGAAGTGGGCCATATGAAAATATTCTTCAGTGAGGCCAAATTTAACAAACCTGCGCTGGGAACTGCAGCTTACACACATGAACAGACAGCGTTTTGTTATCAACGGTGTTGAATGGACCATTTAGCATCTGCAGGTTAATGTCTCCACATCTTTCTCTGTTAGAGAGAATACATGTGTTGATCGTATTTACCTCCCAAAGCAGAGAGTGCATTCCTCAGTTTCATCCTGACCACAGAGACCATTAGTCACTGCCCCGGATATCTTATATTACAGCCAAATGAATCAACTGCATAACACATCTTCATGATCCCGGCTGCTTCTTTTCCTATTCAGCAGCGACGCCTCTGTGACTACATAAACACTCCAGTGATTACTAGCAGCATGAGATTCTGGGGAATTTTCATTTCCAGTGTTTTATTATTTATATATTCTTATTTAAACGTGTTACCAGTGTGAATCGCTGCTGTTCTGTGAGGACAGTGTTTCCGGTGGTCCTGTGGATAAATTCAACATCGAGAAATATGTGTAACATTGCCTTGCTGTATCTCTGGAGGTCCAAAATTAGATAAATGTCCGCCTGACATGAAAGCAGCCCTAAAACTTCCTGCCCTCCAGCTACTGAACAGACAGAGAAAGGGCAGTCGGCGGGAGCGAGCGATCAATGCCTCCTCCACCGTTCAGACCTGAGCACTATCGATTCTCTCTCTCCGTGAGGAGGTGGTGTTGATAGACTGAAGGTGCTGCCTAAGGGAGTGGAAGAAAAGTGAAAAGGTAGTGGAAAAGGAGAGGCCAAAAGGAGGGTGAACGATAGAGAGGAAAGCAGAAAGTAGCGGTGGAGGTGGCTGCCTGCCTGCTATCCTGACCCTGCCTGGAGCTACAGGTGGCCCTGACCTGTAGGAGGATTTAAACAGACCCTCTACCCATCTGTTCCGGTGTCTACGGTCTGTTTCCGACCTTTGACTGCTCAGATGGAGATGGAGTCCAAGTGAAAAAGCTTCAGAGGCAAGTGGTAGTGATGGATAGGGTCCTTTCTTCTCCAGAACGAGGTTGGACCAGGGAGGCGTAACCTGGCTTTTTGCTTACGGAATAACTTCTGCTATTAGCCTGGTAGACTGTAAATTCATTGTAAACACTGTAGCAAGTGCATGTTAACACATCTCTGCAGCTGATTGATTTGTTGAAGGTTTGCCCACCCTTTAATACACATTATACAGTATATTAGCCTGAATCGCTGTAATGTAGGGGTGCTGCTAACTGGAGTGAAAGATGGGCATAGAAAAGAATCGCTTACAAGTTCTAAATCAACCCAAAAATATCCATGGAGACAAAGGACACTGTTGGCACATTCACAATTGAAGTTATTTCTTACTGAGCATCACACGCACACACACACACGCATGCACATACACACACACACACACACACACAAACTAGTCTTTGTGTTTCCACAAATCCAATAATTAATTAATAAGTAAATGAAAAGGTTACATTTGGCTGTCTCATTATTTTTGGGTGCAAAGATGTGCTCCTGAAGATGCACTTACTCTGCAGGTCCACTCCGAAAGGTCCACAACACGCAAGGGAAGAAGATGTATTCAGATCTTTGAGTTAATAAAAGTAGCAATACCACAGTGTAAAAGCCCTGAATTATTACAAAGGTATCATCAGTAAAATGTGCTTTACCTCAAAAGTACTCAGTATACAGAATGGCACATTTCAGTCTTATATTATACTGTTTATTATTATGCTTATATTTATTATTATTAATTATTATTACTGATGCATTCATGTACAAGCATCATTTTATTGTTGCAGCTGGTCAAAGTGGAGCTAATTTGAACTATATGATATTCTGTTGGGTCAGAAAAGTGAATTATATTTTATTTATCACCAGGTTTGATTTAAATCTTAATCTGAGTAAGTAACTCGTAGTTGATTGAGTAAAACCTCCCTCTATAATATGAATAAAAAGGAGTATAAAATGTAAATACTCAAGTAAAGAACAATTACCTCAAAATTGTACTCAAGTACAAGAATAAATATGTAACTATTACACTCAAAATCTGTATAAACATATAAAAGAAACGGCCCCTGTGTGCGTTCCAGTATGTGCAGTGTGGAGAGGCATGTCCAGCCTGCAGTCAGCTCAGCCAGAGATGGAACCTAAACGCAGGTGCTGTGGCCTCAGAAACCTTGGTGGGAAGCTGCTTTCAGTAGAATGGACGGGGCGCCACCTTGGAACACATTAGCCAGTTCCCTTAATACCTCCATGAGTACAGCCTCCACATTCTGTTATGCTTAGCTGAGAAACATAAAAGTACATGACGAGCTAGTAGCATGTTGGATGAGCAAAAATGCATCTAAACATTGCACATTATAATTGATTTAAAAAATGTTTTATGAAGAATGAAATGCATTCCACGCGTGTGTTCGACCGGAGCAACACTGAATATATTCAATTCAATTTTATATATATATATATATATATACAGTATACACATATTTAAAACATGACTTTGTTCTGACCATTCATTTCCTTAACTCAACATCCACTTTCTAGGTTCCTGGAGCTTTCAACAGCATGTCATGGTCTTCATCAGTGGACGGAGTTTGCCAAGTTGCCATTATTTTAGCTCCAGTTATAGAAGGTGTGTGTTTACTCCAACCTATGATGAAGACCACGGGACTAAAATTAAATTCCCAGAATGAGCTAATAAGTAGACATTGAGTTATTTTGTCAAACTACCCAGACCCCATTTACACCTGGTATTATCTGGATAATAACATCTGATCAATGTGGTCTGGTTGATCCGATAGCATTCTGATCCCACTGCGTTCTGCATGCATCCACACCTGGCCTTAACATGTGCGTTTCCTTATCCGGTTGACGTAGCCACATAAAGAGAACATGTTAAGGACTCCTTCTGCTGCCTTCTGTGAGTGTTTCTGCCTCTGGATCTGTGGAGTCTGGAGCTGTGGACTCTGGATCTGTGGACTCTGGAGCTGTGGACTCTGGAGCTGTGGACTCTGGAGCTGTGGAGTCTGGATCTGTGGACTCTGGATCTGTGGACTTTGGATCTGTGGACTCTGGAGCTGTGGACTCTGGATCTGTGGAGTCTGGATCTGTGGACTCTGGAGCTGTGGACTCTGGAGCTGTGGAGTCTGGATCTGTGGACTCTGGAGCTGTGGAGTCTGGATCTGTGGAGTCTGGAGCTGTGGAGTCTGGAGCTGTGGACTCTGGAGCTGTGGACTCTGGAGCTGTGGAGTCTGGAGCTGTGGACTCTGGATCTGTGGACTCTGGATCTGTGGACTCTGGAGCTGTGGACTCTGGATCTGTGGACTCTGGATCTGTGGTTGCGGACCGCTTGTTGCCCCAATGTTCCCCATTAACATGGTTGTGACTTTCGTTTAGCCAAAACGTACACTTTATATCTTTCATTCAGTTGCTGCCAAGTCTTCACAACGTACTGGACATTATCTGAGTCTGGACAGACGTGGATGGACGCTGCCACTTGACTGGTTAGTGGAGGCAAACACCGGTGGGCTGCTAACTCCAGTTTTGTTTCACATGGCTTCCTTCATGCTCGCTTGGCTCGTCACTCTGCCGTGGCACCGGCAGGCCTCTCCACCCTTCACGTCTCTTCAGATGTTTCTGTTGTTTCCTCCGGCCCCTGAAGGAGGCTGCGAGGGCCGTGAAGAAGAAAACCAGCTCAAATCAATATGTGCAGTGCATTAGCCCTGAAGATGCATTTTAAGGTGCTGTGTAGATTCTTTTCTGCTGGGGAGGACGTGGAGGCGACGCACTGTCAGGAGTGTCAGGGGAGGGTAGTAATAGCCTGTGTGCGTGTGAGCGGGGTTATGCTGAGGAAGGTGAAGGCAATCATCCAGGGTTGAGCTGCTATTTAACACCTAGATTCCCCCTGAGAATAGCATCGCAGGCGGCTTGGCCTTCATAAGTAGTTGCTGATTATTTTACAAGTGCAGGCCAAAACGTGCTTACTATAGACACACACATTTACAGTACATATTCAGGAAGGAAACACTCCAGCAAAGCACTCGGATAACAAAACAGCACTGGTTCCAGAGAGGTGCAGGTCGAGTAAAGTCAAAGAAATAAATAACATGCTTCTTTATCACCTTCTCGTGCATCCTCGCCTCCTCTCCTCGGTCCCTCCAGTCTCCTCACAGTAATCTTTGTGTGGACATCACCAATTAGTTGGTGCAAGTTCTTCAACCAACCAAAACAACAAAATAATGTAAATATGGGAATGCTATTTCCTGTGTTTATATATTTATATCACTCAAGCAAATTACATATTAGGGATTTAGTTATCAAGCTTTCCAAATGAATAGAATGAATTCAAAGTATTCCTTACCTGACACTTTGATAGATAAATATTGTATTTGCTTACGTATCTTTGTTAAAAATCTAATTCAAATGAACGCGACGCACAGAGCTTCATCCTGAACTACATAGTAGAAACGTTATTGTTCTGTTGCTAACATTACTGTAAGGCAGCTGCTGTCTCAACATCAACAAACAGCAAAACTTTTATATTATTTTAAAAATATCCATGTCTTAATCTAAATCTTAAGTCTATTTATTTTAGTTCATTTTTTTATACAGGGACAAAGCACATCAATTAACTAGTCAGACTTTGTGTCAGGAAGTGATTGGAGGAGAGGGACAACTGTAAGTGAACAATTTAAATTTCAAAATAAAGGTTCCGTTACATCACACAGTGAATGGATTCATATGTGCGGTTCCCGTGGTGCCTACAACTGTAAATGTGTCACTGTTAGCCAAAAGGCACATTTTCAACCATCTTTTAACCAAGTAAACATTGATTTACCATCCCTGTTCCTGGGACGCAGCGGACACCAACATCTAATCTGTTTGCTATTGACATGTAATCTGTCAATTTTACTGATCGATTGTGAAGCTGGACAAGTAAGCAGGTCTATAAGGATGGATGGAGAACTGGGGCATTTTCTCTTGTCTCTCAGGACATACAGTAACTTGGAGAAAGCAAAGAAATGAGAGGTGAAATCAGAGATCAGACGTGTGTCATCATAAAGGTTTTCCTCACGAAGTGGCAAGAACTTCAGTTCAACAACCATTTTATATGTGAAAGAAATTAAGGGAATTTGTGCAGTATCCGATAGGCTGGAGTGGGCCAAAACCACCAAAAAAGACATACAGTCAGGTCCATAAGTATTTGGACAGTGACACTCTTTTTGTACTTTTGCCTCAAGATGTGATTGAAGAGTCGACCTTCAGCTTTAATTCAAGGGGTTCGACAAAAATATCACATTAGCTGTTTAGGAATTACAGCCATTTAAGCCCCCCATTAACAAACTAACATAATTATAAATATAAGGAATATTTTTAATACTTGGTTGAAAATCCTTTGCAGTCAGTGGCTGCCTGAAGTCTGGAACATCATGGACGTGACCAGATGCTGAGTTTCCTCCTTAAGATACTTTGCCAGGCTTTTACTGCAGCCGCCTTCAGCTGCTGCTGGTTGGTGGGTCTTTCTGCCCTCAGTTTTGTCTTCGTGATGTGAAAAGCTGCTCAGTTGGGTTGAGGTCAGGTGACTGACTCGGCCATTGAAGAATATTCAATCTGTACAGTGAAGCAGCGTCCTGTCAGTCCTGCAGCATCTGGCTCAATCTGAGCTGATAGTTTAGTCCTGTACACTTCAGGATCCATCCTGCTGCTTCCATCAGCAGCCACATCATCAACAGACAG